>JABTTQ020002479.1:600000-784338 GCA_016081115.2 Rehmannia glutinosa | reverse complement strand
TCATGATTATATGGTTCTACATTAAGTGAAAGATTTTAATAAAACTTTTTTAAAAATTAAAATACTTTTAAGGCAATTTTTAATACTATTAAGGCAATTTCGATCTTACAAACATCAATGCTCACATATTTGTACACAACCTTTTATCACAAACTGATACTTTTAAGGCAATTAATGATACTTTTAAGGCAATTTCTCATACTTTAAGCATCAAACATCTAACATGGAAAGTGATATAACATATATTCAATGTTGAAATACAAATGACATAAAATTGATACTTGAAGGCAAATTCGATTCTTTTAAGGTGATTTACGATACTTTTAAGGTAATTTCGACACTTTTAAGTATCAATGTTCACAAATTTATATACAAACTTTATTACAAATGATACTTTTAAGTCAATTTATAATACTTTAAAGGCAATTTCTATACTTTGAGCATCAAAAATCTAACATGCGAGTGCTATAATGTTGAAATATATTGACATAAAAATGTATACTTTTAAGGTAATTATTGATATTTTTAAGACAATTCCGATACTTTCAAGAATCAATGTTCACAGATTTGTAGATAAGAACAGAAGAAAAAGAAGAAGAAGAAGAAGAAGAAGAAGAAGAAGAAGAAGAAGAAGAAGAAGAAAGAGCATCAACATCACCATAAGAAGAAGAAGAAGAAGAAGAAGAAGAAGAAGAAGAAGAAGAAGAAGAAGAAGAAGAAGAAGAAGAAGAAGAAGAAGAAGAAGAAAGAAGAAGAAAGGAAGAAAAAGAAGAAGAATAGGACAAAGAGCAGCAACATCACCATAAGAAGAAAAAAGAAATGCTTGAACCAAACATTGTCAAATTTAATTACTACATTTTGTAATATGAACTGAACCAGAAACTATTACAAAAGAAAAAAAAAAGATGAATACATTGAAGTAATCAAAACATCTCCGATCATCATCCTCATCATCAGTTAATTAACAGCAGTGCAAACCCTACGAATCTCACTATTACTCCCTTTCAGGCAAATTTGTGTCCTTCTAAATGCTAGAAGAAAGAAGACGAGAAGAAGCAGAGAAGAAGAAGAAGAAAAGAAGAAGCAAGCGAGAAGAAGCAGAGAAGAAGAAGAAGAAGAAGAAGAAGAAGAGAAGAAGAAGAAGAAGAAGAACCATCAGAGAAGAAGTAGAAGAAGCGGCAGAGAAAAAGACGAAGAAAGAAACAGAGAAGAAGAATCACTCTGGAAACAAAACCCTAGAAAAATGAAAAAGGAAAAGAAAACTGAAAAAGAAAACTAAAAATATATGAATTTGGGCGGGCAGGTCGGGTAAGATCCGTCTTATAGGTTCTGACCCGTAGGACGGTCTTACACAAATTTTTGCCTTTACGTTTGCACCTCTATGTGGGATTTTCAAAGAATAAACAAGTTTATGAAGTCAATAAATTCTTATATAACTAGCACCTTTGCTCTCAATCATAAATTTTACATACCTATTTGTACCTAATTTTACATAAATTCTTTTTGTACCTATTTGATAGAAAATCCAACATTTAACCTAAAAAAATTCTTATATAACTAGCACCTTTGCTCTCAATCATAAATTTTACATACATTCCAGGTTTGAGTTAATCTTTTCAGTTTTCATACTATATCATGGTCAAATATTAATTAAAAAATACAATCCTCTAGTCAAACTCAAATCGTATCAGTTGATATACACATCATATTACATGGAATTCTAATCAGTTTTTGAGCACTTAAGGAAGTGATTGCCTGAAATTTTATTTTGATTTGTTTTTACTAAAGAATAATGACAAATGCTTAATTTGAAATAAATATTGATAGTATGATTAAATATTAGTATATCACACGTCCGACATAGAATAATAATATAAAAAAGTGTTGTATAATTTCATATTAAAAATTGATATGTGTAGAACTGTAATGAGACCAGATATGTCGGGTATCTCAAGTCTCATACCCGCCCCGTCTTTGAACAGGGGAGAGTGCGGTTATGTCTTGATCCAAACAAAATAATGTGAAATTTATTAAATAATACTTATTATAATAATTTAATACATTCTTCCAAAATATCATCTTAAATATCTAATTATAAATTAAAAATTTAGAAACATGAGAAGAAAAATAAAACAAAGTGATTATATAATCTAGAAAAATTGAGTAAACAAAATTGATTATATATTTAAAGCAAGTTTATGCATTTATTAAAAACATTTGTTGAGTCGTAAATCTTTAAAAAGTATATGTTCATTTAATAACTTTCGACAATTAAAATAAGTTAGATCGATAGAGGCATGGTTGATATTTATACCAATAAATTACTATATAAATAAAATCAGTGTACCATTTTGACTTTATTAGTGACAATATCATTACATTCTACTTAAATCATGATTATTTGAGAAAATTATCTAACAAAACGAATGAGATTAACAAATAAATATTGCATAAACAACAGCACAAATAAATAGCATTTTATATGAAATCGGTATGGGGGTAAAAATAGTTCTGAATTAATTCAGAGGAATAATAAAAGCACCAACATCACAAGAACTCAAGTAAGTAATGAGAACCAACAAATTGAAAGATAATTATTTTCCACCAACAAAATTGAGACCAATGTAAAGTTGCATTTATATCCAGTTCCCGTTATACACTTGTAATCAGGAAGGAACCCATATGCAGTTATCAATTCATACAATGAAGATAGCTCCATGTTCAAGAAGGCTACCAAGGTGCAACCGTTTTTCGCCATAATCAACATTTCAAACTTTCTGGTGAAGTATATGTAAATCGACAAATCCAACACAAACACGACACACCTGACCCTGTCGGTCTTCAAGCTTCAACACTCGCCAAGCAAAGTGTATCCGGAATAAAAATACGATCAATTTCCAGATCGCCTCAAGAATGCTAATACACCTAAACCAGCAACTAATGCAGCCCCAGCTGCTACAGCACTATATGCAGACGCCCACGCATCTGCATGAGCATATTCCAGACTGCTTGAATTGGACCCCTTAAATCGACCAGGTGTTCCTGAATAGTCTAAATGCAATCTCAAACCCTGTTCAGGTTATTTGTCAAATTCAATGGTTAGTTTTTCACACTAAGAAAGCCAAAAAAAAAAAAAAAAAAAATCAAGACCCTGAGGAGATTAATTTTAGGAGACTTCTTAACCTCAATAACAGATGGTAAACATTAATTTTAGGGATAATTACAAAAACACCCTGAGGATTGGACAAATTACAAGAAAAAACCAGAGGTTTTTGAAATTACGCGGTTTGGTTTTGTCTTAAATTTAAGAGGGTAACTGTAATATTTCTATAAAAGTAGGGGGTTTGAAATGTTTATCGTTTATGAAGGGGAAAATGTAAGACAAACTCAAACTTCTAGAGGGTTTTTGTAACTTTCAAAAACCTCGGGATTTTCTTGTACTTAGCCTGAAGCTCATTTTATTTTATTTTTTTGTAATTATCCCTTAATTTTAAATTACATATCAGTACCTTCCAACCAGCTAGCCTCGCATGGTCTACAGCTGCTTGAAGATCACTATCGGATGCAAGTACAACTTTGTCCTTGTCTTCATCTTCATACTGCAAAAAGATGGCCATCCACAAGTATAAGGTTTGGAAATACGGGAAATAAATGAGACAGGCAGAGTCAAGACCAGAATTTGTGGAAGTTTGTTACGGTCAATTTCATCCCCCACTCTTTGGAGGATTGCTGTTATAAGGTCAGCCAAATTCTGTGTACCTGAATACAAAATAGCAACAGAAGAGTCAATGAGAAGCTGAAAGAATTATTTGAATTAGATATAACCTAATGATAAAAGATACAAAATGAAGTTCCTCAGCTGAACTGATTGAGCTATATCAATACTTAACATTTCCATGCATATGATGATATTATATATATGTGTGTGTGTGTGTATTTTATTTGTGCATACACAACTGGAACCATTGCAAAATGCATTCTTAAAGTGAAATGGAACATATGACTAGAAAGAAGAAGATTGAAAACAAACCACATAGAAATCTATGCATCCTTCCTTTTCGGTCTTCAATCTTGAACGCAAAAGCGTACTAGATGAGGTGGAAGAAGGATAAGGAATAGAGCGACCGGTTTCTCCTCCGTCAGAAGGCATCTTCGAGGAATTCTCACTGAGATTTCATGTGAGATTGTAAGAAAATAGTAACAAGTCGAAAATTGATATAGTGACAGTAAAGTAGCAACCTCCTGGTCTCATCCTCGTCATCTGGAGGTAATTCCATCGCAGAATCCCAGAACTTTTGCATCATGGTGTTCGCAGCCTCACTATTGACTCCAGCAGTACTACCAACCTGGAATAAAAAAGAACCAATCAAAACATACAAATCTTAGATTTCACGTGTCAAACTATACGGAATATTATAAAGTTATGCCAAATCACCCCCATGTTGCTAATCATTTTTGATATAATGATAACCAACAAATAAACATTGCAAGTTTAAACTTGATTTCACGTGTAGATTTTCTTTATTCTAGGAATAGGGCAAATATGCAGAATTTAAAAAAAAAAAAAAAAAAAATGGGATCCATAATAACATTTTTTTCAATAATTAAGTTGATATGAATTTCAGTGGCGTAATCAAACACAAATGAACTAAACCAAGCATTTCAAGATTTGTTTAAATTAGAAAAAGAGCTGTTATTATGCATACTAGAAATTTATATCATGTTTCTCAAATACTATAAAAGCCCCTCATCATATTAAACATATTTTGATGGAACTTCACACTACTAAGAAATGGCCTTTTTTATGCCACAGGGAACAGAATGAAAGAACAAAAGCAAGAATTCTAGTGTACCTTGCTGTATCCTATGATTAAGTAAGCATCCTTATGTAAATTATGATAAAAAAAAAAAAATTAAAGCACGTCCAAGTTTCATTAAAGCCTCCAACAAGATTGCTTTGTTGCAAATTGCTAGCATATCTAGTGATACACACTGTAGGAACGACTGAATCTTCTAGCGGTCAAAATAATATAAAATAAATAATATGCTTCCGCAAAGAAAGTTGGTCCTGAGTTTCACCCTGAAAGATTCTGACAAATTATTTGAATGTTCTTTTTCAGTCTTCGTGTGAATTACATTGAACTTCAAGAACTTTTTGAATCTCCAAAAGAAGCTAAAATATATGATTATCACAAGATTTAGAAGAAGAAGAAAGAATATCATTAAGATTTTTGAAAAATGCGAACAATGGTAAGATTGTTTTGGTTCAGTGGTTGTCACATGAATGCTCCCATTATGGCTCAAGTATGCCTGTGGGACCTTCGATACCTAGAATTGTATTCGATGTCCAACATCAATATCCATACTCAACATATCATTACTATGTCGACTTATTGATAACCACTCAGCACAAATTCCAAATTATTTTGGCTACACCTTTGAAGCTGATATTCTGAAAATTATGTTCGAGTCATGTTGCATCATGGATATTATGTGCCCAGCTCGAAAATGGAATTATGTGTTGAATTTTCATCTTATACATATATGTTTATACTGCTCCCTGTCGCACCCTTCCATGGCCACCATTACCATGGGGTAAACAGATCAGCACAGAAAAATTTATTGTTCAAAATCCTCAATCATAACCCTAACCACCTACAACCCCGAATTCTCAAATCAATCCACTCTCTAACTTTACCGAGCCTCCATAATCTAAACTATCAGACAGCAGTTCATATTTCACGAAAAAAATAACCATCACTTGAGCATTAATTTTTCATTACCTCTGCAGCAGACAAAAAACATGTACCATTGAACTACCATTCAAATAGGATAATGGAACCTAAGAATCAAGGGTATTAAAGGGCAGAAGTAACTTCAGATGGTACCATATTATCATGCAGGACAAAATCCACCCCTTTCATTACCTACTTTCATCTTTAGGAATGTTTATTATGACTTACTGTGGCTAGAGCAGCATGGGTTATATGAAGTACATCAATAACAGCTACAGCCAATCCATCTGTATCATTGACATACAAGATTAGAAGGAAACGATAATCATGAAATCAAACAATTTTCCAAAGCACATTAGGAAGATATCTACCTTTATCAACAACTGGAAGGTGTAAAAATTTGCCATCATGCATGGTATGAAGAGCATCAACAATAGGTGTATCAACTGTTGCACATTCTGGGTTTGGGGTCATCACCTGGAGTTATATTAGAGAGAAGAACAAAGGAAGCTACTTGTAAAATTACTTTCCAATTAACCCAGCCTAAAAAGGTAAAAAAAATGATACATGTGATTGATAGATAATTCAGAAAACAATTGCATATAAACCATAACTCGAATGGTGCAAGCTAACATAATCAACTTGATGAGAAAAGAACTGCAGAGGGAGAAAAAAGGTGGGAAATTTACCTTCTCCACCAGAGTGGACTCTGGAGGAAGATCTTGAGCTATGACTCTCATCAACATGTCTTTTGAACTTAGAAAAACATAGACACAAGTAGATTATATTCAAAATAAAGACAGAAAATTTCATAGTATATTTATCCCTTGTCAAGCAAATATACATTTCCAACAGGAGGGGAAAGCTCACGTTAGTATTCCCCGTGGTTTATTTTCTACTGTTACAATGGCAGAGCTTGCTCGAATTTCAAGCATCTTCTTTGCAGCCACTAGCACGGTGTCATTTGGATCAACTGTAACAATCCTAATAAACAAACAAGGTTAGGCGTAACATCCTATTCATGGAAATCATCTCTTTATGGTTATAAGATTCATGTTCGTAATAAAGATAATAGCAAAGTGAAGATATTACCTACTTTGAGTTCTCTGAGATTATAGTGGACAAGGATGGTCTAAACATTCGCTCTCGAAGTGTCTCAATGAATGTGTTAGGGCCTATGTATGAAACAAGTTAAAAACTGAATCAATAAATATGGCCAGGTAACTGATCCTTTGAACATACAAAATGATATGTGTCATCGCGAGAAAGGCAAGACAATATGTAATTTGTGATGAAAAAACAGAAAACATTGGAAGGAAACCACATCCACAAACCAGAAACTGATGTCCCCCAGTGTTTCTCAACACCTTCAACAGCAGCAGCAATGGCCTTTCCTTTCTCTGCTGCCCTCTCCATACGAGCAATAGCATCATACAAACATTTTGCTATGTCAAGCAAAGCAATCACCTCCCCATTTTCAACAACTGGTAAATGTCTAAACTTTCCTGTGGAAAAGAATGTTGTGTTGAAAAGGCGATTATCTGGATTTCTAAAACAAAGATAAATAGAGTGCAGAAGCATGTTGTTTGAGATTAAACAGACCTTGAACCATTTTTTGCAATGCTTCAACAGCAAGAGTGTCGGAAAGCACAAATACTGGGTTCCTTGTCATGACCTTGGAAACAGGAGTTTCCTCTAGATTAACCTCACGAGCAATGACTCTTGTAGCAATATCCTTCAATGAGAAGAAGAAACGACAAAATTCGTCACTTTCAAGGAAGGAAAGGACCATGAGTGATGTATGGAATTGCAAGTAGACTTCTAATTACTTTTGATCTATTATATATGTCCATTCCACCTATACCTTATCCGTCAGGATCCCACACAATAATGCATTTGAATCAGTCAGCAATAAAGCATCAACCCTACGGGCAGCCATCCGACGACAAGCTTCATTGATACTTGTAGTTTCAGGTACTGTCAAGGCTTTTGACAGCCGCAAACGCTTGACTGTTCGTTCTCCTGTAAGTCCCCTATAGAAAACAAGAGGGAAACAGATTCACATACAAACTATATGCTAATCACTTCCAGATATATGGTGTTAGTTGCAAATCCCCTTACTTTTTCAAGTGTCTTAAAATGAAAATTATAACTGCTGAAATATGTACAAACAAATAAAGAACATATATCTCCTGTATACAGACAAACACACATGTTCTCCAAATAAGATAGCAGATGCTTGTATTTTCATCTTCTATGTAAACTGACTCGGGCATCATTCATATCAGAAACATCCCTGAAAAATAGCTAGGAACCCAACAAATTAACTAGAATACAACGGTTTCCAGTCAGGTGAAGAGATTCAGGCCTGATAGCAATTTGACTTATAGGATATTATCTACTTATAACAAATTATAAGAGTTTGAAATGTCATGAATAATTGATGTGAAAATAAATTGGGGAGGATTAGACAATTCTCATTGAAAGCTATAAAACACTTACTGAGATTTGAATATATCCGATATTAATTCTTAGTATGTAATAAATTAACTTTCTCAACAATAAGAAATGCAGTTATCCTTCGAGTCTCGTTTTCCAGCCATATGATTGGAAAGAATAGTAATCGGTTAGAAAGAATCCCACATTGGAAAAGTGAAAGCTGGAAATATAAATAAAGGGTTGTTCTGCCTTCCTTCATTTCCTCCAGATTAGTGCAGTGCACAACAATGAATACTCACATTATTGAAAGAAAACCAAAACTTGGTACCAGCTGAGAGCAAGACAAAATATCTGGAGCAGATTTTGGTTTTCTAGTTTAGAAGATTTTGTACTTGGCATAGTTTGCTATTTTGACCTCTTTTCCCTTGTTCTAACTCCTCATTTCAACAGTCTACTGTTGCTTGTTTGACTTAGACGAATAATTCGATGAAAGCTATTTAATACTCGTCTGATTTCAGATTATATTAGTCCTTAGTTTAATTATCTAATTTTGTAAACAAACTGCCTTTGCAGTTTCACTTCAACTCTCATTTTCCGCCATATAAAAATTATCAGAAAAGTGTAAACAATTCACAACATCTGCAGATTGACCAAGACCAAAACTTAGTACCAACTGAAACATAATAAAGAATTTGGAGCCCTTTTGGCTCTTTTGTATCTCCGAAATGATGGTATGAGGTTCAAGTTCAGTATTTCACATCAGATAAGCATACTTATTGCTGAATAATATATCAGATACCTTTCTTTTTTGACTGGATTGTCCTAAATTTTCTTCCAACTAACATCTAATTTACTTACTTATACTTTCTTTTCAGCCCCACTGTCTAGTCAGTACTCTCCCGATCTGGTCGGCTGATTCCGCCCCTCTGCCCCTCTATTTCTACTTAAGATTTTTTTTCCTAATTTCTTCAATATTTGTAGTTTTCTTTATATAGTTCCAGGAAAATCATATCACTGGCACAACTTAATCACTGATAACAGAGAGAAAAGAAGCGGGCAGCGCGGATTTATAAGCATAGCGACTCCAGGTCACAGCTGTTTCTGGAACATGAGCCTCGTGTGGAAACAAAGGGAAAAAGGTAGAGCCATTATGTTTAGCAAGATAGAGGAGCACTCAACAAGAAGGCACAAATAATGACTAAAACTTAGGGAGTTTCTGGAGTTCTTATTGGAGCTGAAATAGAGATATTTCAACAGAACGATACACAATTATAAATTTTGAGTCACGAGAAACTGGATACGTAGACTCAATTTCAGTTTGGGAAGCTTTGCTTTCAACTTTGATGCAATCATCAGGAGGAAGATGGGAAACACAGTTTCAACCTCTTGCTATCAGCAATAATCAGCATAAGAGAACTGGTCAACTAAATTGCTTGTTTTTCACTTACTTGTGCATACCAAAGTTTCCTTTCCTTTACACATCTACTTTAAAATCCATTTCATGATAAATGCATCAGAAGAAAATAAGCATATACAAAAAGAAAGTAAAAACTCTTCCATTATTATTCTTTCAGACGAAATTTACAACATTCACTATAAATCCCAAACTGCACCACAAGTATCTGCTTCATTTTCAAAATCTATATTGTCCAACAGCTTCAGCCTATACAAACATCTCCTACGACTTAATCGGGAAAATCATATCACTGGCACAACTTAATCACTGATAACAGAGAGAAAAGAAGCGGGCAGCGGATTTATAAGCATAGCGACTCCAGGTCACAGCTGTTTCTGGAACATGAGCCTCGTGTGGAAACAAAGGGAAAAAGGTAGAGCCATTATGTTTAGCAAGATAGAGGAGCACTCAACAAGAAGGCACAAATAATGACTAAAACTTAGGGAGTTTCTGGAGTTCTTATTGGAGCTGAAATAGAGATATTTCAACAGAACGATACACAATTATAAATTTTGAGTCACGAGAAACTGGATACGTAGACTCAATTTCAGTTTGGGAAGCTTTGCTTTCAACTTTGATGCAATCATCAGGAGGAAGATGGGAAACACAGTTTCAACCTCTTGCTATCAGCAATAATCAGCATAAGAGAACTGGTCAACTAAATTGCTTGTTTTTCACTTACTTGTGCATACCAAAGTTTCCTTTCCTTTACACATCTACTTTAAAATCCATTTCATGATAAATGCATCAGAAGAAAATAAGCATATACAAAAAGAAAGTAAAAACTCTTCCATTATTATTCTTTCAGACGAAATTTACAACATTCACTATAAATCCCAAACTGCACCACAAGTATCTGCTTCATTTTCAAAATCTATATTGTCCAACAGCTTCAGCCTATACAAACATCTCCTACGACTTAATCGGGAAACGTATCGATAATTCATTTACATGATTAATAAATCAAAATATGCCTAATATATGCTTAGAGAAAGAAAAAAAAAGATATATATATATAGCGTACATGGAACGGGAAGCGGATATAGATTTGCGGTGGTGAGAGGAGGAATTCCCGACTACACCGCCGCGGCCACCGTTCTCCCCGGCGGCTTTCCTGGCCTGAGACGATGAGCTGGTCAACGTCACACTTCTCCTCGAGGACGATCCCCTTGACTCGTCGTCATCTACTCGATCAACGATAACTCACCACCTATAAATCTTTCATTAATCGATGACCATACAAATAATTACAATATAATAAGAAATATAACAGTCATCCAAAACAAAAGCTCAATTATCAGAGTAGCTTCAATCAAATAATAATAATAAGAAAGAAAATTATACCTTGTGTGGTTATAATATGTCAATCAGGAAAATGGTAGTTTAATGAGCCAAAGAGGATTTTTCTGTGTTTTCGCGAGTTTTTTCGAGGAGAAGAAAGTGCGTAGGGACAATGCCTGCGTGAGAAATGGAAGGGTGAGATTTCACTGTTTCTTCTTTCCAAGAAATCAGAAATAATTTTTTTTTGCAGAAATCAGAAATAATTCACAAATGGGAAATTTGCAGAAATGCCACCTTTTTACAATTTTTTGGGAAAATGTCATCTAACCTAAATTCTTTTAATTGTCACTTCACCCCTATAAAATATCCAAGATACCCCTCAGCTCAATTTTTTAATTTTTTTCCCAACGCTATTTTCCCTCCTAAAAGAAACCCAAACTTGATCGAGGTCCTTCATTTCCCAAAGGTGTCCGAATTTCCCGATCGAGCTCCCATTTCCCTCTTAAATTTCCACATTCTCATGCGACGGTGGACGACATTACTCCCGTGTACGGCGTATTTAACTGCAGCGGTCGAGCAGAGATCAGATTGGCACTACAACATAAATGACATTAGGTAACACAAATTTTGTAGACTTTTTACATAAAAGATACATATATAACACATGTTTGTAACATTTTTTACATTATAATATTTATGTAACACTTTTGTAGCACTTTATCAATATGTAACACTTATATGTAACACTTTTATATAAGTAACACTTTTTAAGTATCACTTTTTTTTTTTTGTTATTTCTTTTGTAAATGAAATAGGTAACACTTTATCAATATGTAAAGCTTATATGTAACACTTTTATATAATACTTTTTAAGTATTGCTTTGTTTTTGTTATTTCTTTTGTAATGCAAATAAGTATCACTTTATTTAAGAAGCACTCTTGGCAACGCTATATTTTATTGATTGTAACACTTTTTAAGTTATATTTTAGCAACACAAAATTATATAACTATCATTAAATCATGTCAAAGATTTATTTAATTAATTGATGTCACCAAACCTAAAAATTGTAGACATCATGTACTCTGCTTTTTTAACTGAATTTTTGTTTTCTTTTTATAAAGTATTTTAGTTTTGCTTTTATTTTTTACGAAGGCAATTAATTTCGTCTTAATACCGACGGAAAATGCGCATGTATATATTTTATTATTATGATTATTTTAATTTTTACTAACGGAGACCAATTTCATCGTTAACCTTTTTATTTTATTTTTTTAAAAAAATTACCAATGAAAACGATGTTGTCGGTAATTACTTAGGAAATTTTTCCGTCGGTAAATTATTTTTCGTTATTTTCTTTATTATTTAATTTTTTTAATAGAATTTTTTTATCCGTAGGTAAATTAATTTTATATTTTTATATATTGTTTAGTTTTACTGATTGAATATTTATCATCGATAAATTTATTTTATATATTTTTATATTTTTAATTTGTTGTGTCCTTTAATATATAATATAGTATGATTTTCAAACTATCTACTATACAATATAAAATTTGATATATACAGTGTATTATATAATTTAATACATTTATTATAAAATATAATCTTTATTATATAAAATATATTATATATAAATATAATATATATATATATATGTGTGTGTGTGTGTGTGTGTGTGTATAAAACAAAGCAAAAATTGTAATAAGAATCAACTTAGCTTAGTGGCAAATTGCCACTTCCATACATAACATGTTGTGGGTTTGAATCTACTTGGTGGCAAAAATAGTATTTATACGAAGTGTTACAAAAAAAAGTGTTACATAAAATTCATATGTAACACTTTAGAAGTATTTTTTTAAAGTGTTACAAATATAAAAAAGTGTTACAAAAAATGTTACATAAGATTCATATGTAACACTTTAGAAATATTGCTTCAAAGTGTTACCAATAGAAAACTTAATGTAACACTTAGAAAAAGTGTTACTAAAAGCTAATAAAAGTGATACCTTAGACTATAGGTAACGGGCAAGTGCGCGCCATAAAAAACTACCTATTGTCTATAGTAACATTTTATGGCCATTAGGTAACATTTTTTTAGTGTTACCTAATGTCATTTATGTTGTAGTGATGGACTGAAAGTAGCGCGATATTGGTCATTCTTTTCGCGAAATTTTTGGCCCAACAGATTTGTTTCCAGCCGACTTTGTTTGAGTTTCAATTTTCCAAAGATATTAGGTCAAAAATATGGAAAGAAGTTAGTATTATTTTTGATTGATGTTTGTTGTTATTTTGGTTATTTATCAATTGTAAACAAGTGAAAATACTCAATGTAGTTCGTGTTATATAGTGGGTAATACATAATTATTTGAATTTTAGCAATTGAATCCGATTGAAGTCAGTAAAAGTGATTAAATTGTAGAATTAGGTCGAGTTTGGCAAATTTTGCTCAGTATTGCGGTGTTTTGGTCCGATGTCCGCTAAGTAGTCGATTTTGTGGTCGTGGTGTGGTTGGTGGGCGGTCGGTAATGATACGACTTTGTTAGGTTGTCGTTTGTGTGGTCGGTGTGTAGTCGTTGTGATCGATAGTTGTGTAAGTTTCGATTTATATTTGTTGTTGTATTCTATCGTAATGGTTCATGCTCAATATTAATTCTTTGGGATGGTGCATGGGATTTGGATTCAAGTAGTCGTCGTTGGTGTTTCGGTGGGAAGAAAACAAAGCACGTGGTTGTCCCTTCCGATGTTACCTTCTCTCAATTATTAGAAAAGGCATATCTAGTCAACAAAGTGAGTCGGGATGATTTTGAAATTGAGATGACAAGTTGGGCGACATACCAATGTAAAGATTCATTGCCACCGTGTCCGTAATAGATGAAGATGATGTGCGATTGTTGATTCGTGTTAACACGGACAAGTTTTTTGTCTCCGCTCCACTATGCTTTGTAACAAAGTTGAGGACAACCAAGTATCTACCCAATCAAAAAATGAACAAAATGAGTCGAAAGCGAAAGAACCGTTTTGCGAGAAGTTGTTGCTCCCATAAGTACCGTAGTTCTAGAAACTCAACCACAATTCATAACCGTAATACACGAACAAAGTATAGCATATGAAGTAGCGATTAACCCTTCCCGTGTTGTGTGTCAATAAGGTACAAGCATTAATTTGAATAACGATCCTCATCCGGATAATGATGACATCATTGAACATTTCTACGACTATGAATTAGAGGTGAATTGGAAGAGACAGACCCATTTTTCTTTGATGACTTGGATGTCACTTTCTATAGGTGGAGCGGACCTAATGGGGAAAGGCCCCTGTTGCATCTACTAAGCACGCGGCCTTGTGAATGTTGTTCCTACACAAGAAAATGATTTATCTCCACCATTAAATGAAACTGTTGTTGATCTTGGGTATGAAGGTGGACCAAGCCGTTTGATCATTGTACCCGCAAGCCATTGAAAAATTCTCATTCGGGCGGGCCATAGTTGCGTTGGTAGCGGCGGGAACTCCAAATACAACATCTAACTCCATTTCGATTGATAATGATCTGCATGTGGACCAAGTGTTTCAAATCAAGGATGAAATAATTCGGCAATTTGCAAATAATTTCTATGATGAAAAACAGAGAGTTCAAGACAAAGAAATCCGATCAGGTTCATTTCATTGCCATCTGCACTGATGATAAATGCCAATGAAGACTACGTGCAAGCAAATTGAGTGTTGGCAATATATGGGCTGTGAAGAAGTACAATAACATTCACACGTGCCCAGGGGACTTAATGAACCACCAACACCGTAATGCTAAATCAAAGGTGTTGGGTGATCTCATTAAATACAGGTTCAAGAGTCCCACTCATGTATATCCACCAGCGGCGGTGATTATAATTGAAACTAGTTAGAGGGACACCCGATGACTCATTTAAGAAGTTGCCTGCTTATTTTCATAGACTATAAGGAAGTGAACCCCGACTATTACACATATTGAAATAGATGGAGATGGGCACTTCAAATCTTTGTCACATGTGCCTTGGCCAATCGTTGCGTGGGGTTTAAACCGCTATTCGTCTGTTTTAGTCTTTTAGATGTTGATGGAACACATTTGAAAGGGAAGTATCGAGATGTGTTGCTCATAGCTACCAAATGGATGGGAACAAACAGTTTTATCCATTGTCCTTTGCAATTGTTGATTCTGAAAATAATGAATCATGGAACTCTTTGAAAAATTGTATCACGAACATTGGTCATATTGCCGACCTTGTTATCATATCCGATAGGCATGCGGCCATCCGAAGAGTTCAAGATGTGTTCCCAAATGCACTTCATGGAATTTACATGTATCACTTGAGACAGAATGTTGTAGCAAAGTTTAAAAAAGCCGATGTTTCTACATTGTTATTACTCATGCGACTAAGACTTATGACGAGGTAGTACATAAGTCTTGTATGAATCAAATCTTAAGTGTAGATAAGGAAGCGTAACCTGTCTTACTTGTGATGCCAAGGTTGAACAGGTGGGCTCGTGTGTACTTTCCTCGGACGGCGATATAGTATCATGACTACTACTAACATCGCCGAGAGTATGAACTTGGTTCTTAGAGATGTGAGAGAGTACCCCCCTGTGTCACTTTTGGATACAATAGTCACGAAGTTGTCGATTGGTTTACCAAACATCGTGATGTTGCTTGTAAGATGAATGATCCTCTCACAAAATGGGCTGAGAAACGAGTGCTAAAGCGCGACGAGTTAGCTCAGAGGTTCAATGTTCGAACACTACATCATTATACGTTTGAAGTATCTTGGATGGTCAAAAAATGCGATTGTTGACTTGAACGGAAAGACTTGCACATGCCGGAGATTCCACTTGATCAAATGGCATGTGCTCATGCTTTAGCGTGACTTAAAAATTAATATGCCAAAATTTGGTATGGCATCCCCATAATACACATCCAATATTTGGTACAAGCATATGCAGAGCCGATATATCCATCGGACATGAGGATTATTGGAAAACTCCAGAGGAAGTATCCAGACCATAATTTTGGCTCCTATTATGTGCGAGACCAAGCGGTAGGCCACGGAAACTTAGAATTGCATCCCATGGGGAGGAAGTGGTAGCAAAAAAATGCAAGCGTTGCAAAAAGACTGCCATAATCGTAGGGAAAAAAATTAAAGCATACTAAAACACATGGCACGAAAAAAAAAAGATCTGCAAAAAAATTCAAGCATACTAAAACACATGGTCTGAAAAGAAAAAAAACATACAAAAATGCAACAAAAAAACCCTAGATTTGAAGAACAAGATGGCAAAAATCGAACTTACCAGGAAAATGTACTTCACAATAGACTTGTGAGTGAGAAAAATGAGACCAAGTAGTAGATGTCGGAAGTCTGGTCGGAAGGGGACTAGAAGCCGTTACCAAGTGGAGTGTCACCACCCAACTCAGCGCAAAGCAGAGGGAAATGCCCGAGAAGAGACGACGCTGGTCGCAATAAAGTCGGAATCGCTGGAAAAAGATGGAATCGCCGGAAAATTTTTTTGGGGAGCAGAGACAGGAAAGAGAGAGAGGGTGGAGAGTATAACTATTGCACTTTTGTTTTTTTCCTCCTCAAAAGGTGAGAATGAGAGGGAAATGGATTGATTGGGGTCATTTTCTTTACTAAGGGTATCTTGGACATTTTACGAGGGATGTAGGGTTTAATTAAAAGGATTTAGGTTGGGTGGCATTTTCCCAAAAATTTGAAAAAATGTGGCATTTCGCAAATTTCCCTTCACAAATTCCCCGTCATCCAAAAAAAAAAGAAATAATTCACAAAATGAGACGCTATTTGCACCCCATTTTTTTTTTATAAAATACACCCCTCTCTCTATTTTCACAAAATTAAAATGACTTAAAACAATTATTATGTTCTTCTTTTGTAAAAAAAAATCTAAAATACGATCTTGCCACACTTCAAAATCGTGCCCTATTTTAAAGTGTGGCACAACCATGATCATGTTATGTATTAAAATAGGGCACGATCATGCCACACTTCAAAAAAAAGGTGGCATGATTGTGCCACCATTTTTTTTAAAAAATTGCGATAGTGCCACCCTTTTTTTTAAGCACGATTGTGCCTATTCGAACATGGCGAAAAAATGCATGAACTTAAAACAAAAAACCCAAAATTTGTAACATCATTTCGAACTCAACCTATAAAACATTCAATCCATTAAAAATGACACATTTTTGCACTTAATGCTACAATTAAAATAGCACGAAAAAATATATCTTAAACTCTAGGGAAAAAAAAAACAGTGCAGGAAAAAAATATTATGTGTATTTAGAATATTTTGTTTGACAAAGAAGGGCATAATAGTCATATCAACTTTGTAAAAATAGGGATTGGGTGTATTTTTAAGAAATTGAGGTGCAAATAGCGGCTCCCTTCACATAATGGTGTCGTGGAGAATGGTGGGATACCGACCAATAGATAATAGACACGTGTACAAATCTCGGCGTTAATCGAGACATCTTTATTCACTATTTCACGGTAAAGTTCATGCCATCCACTTGGGTAGCTACCCCAGTGGGTGCATGTGCTCATCCAATGGTCATGCGATGTCAATTTGGGTTGGGTTTGGTCCGCGGGTCCATGGCTTTGTGGGTCGAAATCGGTCAATGGACCCGTCTGTTTAACTATATGTGTCAAAATCATGAACCCAAACCCGACCTATTTATTTCATAGGTAACCCGGACACCACTGTTTAACCCGTTTAGTAAAATTATTTTTGTAACTTTCGGGGCTATCCCAAATGGGCTTTCTTTCCTTAACCTTTCCTTTGGGCTTTCCATTGGCGTCGCCACTCATGGACTTCTCACCCACGAAAGTGAGTTTCATGTATTCCCCACTCGAACCCGGGACCTCCAGGCTAAAGTCCTAAGTTCTTAGAGTGTGAGCTCAATCAGTGGTACTCACACTCTGGTCCGGGTTCGAGTGTGGGGAAGACATGAAACTCACTCCCGAGTGGAAATTTCATGAGTGGCGGCGCGATGGAAAGCCCAAAGGGAAAAGTTAAGGAAAGAAAGCTGTTTGGGATAACCCCGATAAATTACAATTTTTATGTACACTTAATAGTTTAATCTGAATAATCTTTTTTTAAAAAAAGAAATTTGCAAAATTGGTCCTTTATCTATAGGGTGTTGCAAAATTAGTCCTGTAACTTTTAAAGTAGTAATTTTAGTCTGTGACAATTTGCCCCTTAGCAAAAATAACAATTTTAATTATGTAGTTTTTTACGGGGTGTCCTCAACCATAGAATTTAATGGAATTTAGAATTCTATGACATTCCGTGTCCTCAATTTGGATTTTTATGTAATCCATTAAATATTGAGGCCCTCAACTCGATTTTAATGGATTCTAGGAAAATACGGATCCTCAAACATTCAAGGAATTCCATGGAATTCTTTTATCAATGGATTTTGGTGGACTCTAGTGGAATTATAAGCTATATTTATGAAGGATTAATTCTCACATTCCCCCTCAAAATTCAAATTCCATTCCCATAATAATAATAATAATAATAATAATTTGGCTATGGTATAAAAAGAAAAAATAACATATTTTTCTCTCATGTACATCTCCCCACGCATCGTATTATAATCTCAACAATTCAACACGTTATACCTCAATTTTGTGAATAATTGTTGTAGAGTAACTAGAGTTGATTTGTCGTCTTATTTCAATTGCTAATGTTTTAAATTTTATCGATAAATTAATAAGAAAAACTATTGTTATAATAATACTTTACTAGGAATCATTGTTGATAAATTTTCATTCATTATTCTTGATAGACACATTGTTTTTGTGTTAGAAAATATGATTTTAAAATTATCTCGGTAAGATTTTGATCATCAATGTTGTTGTCTATAGTTGAATAAATATTTTAAAAATAGTTGTTTATGCTATTCCAAATGTTGACAATTTTAAATTATATTTTTGCAAAGTTTATGAAACTTATTATTTTTAATGACTTTCTTTCAAAAGATTTAAATTTCATATTTTTAATGATTCTGATGTAATGCTACTAGTTTCATGAAAAAAATATTAATTATACTTTTTATAACATCCAACAAATTCGACTAAAATCCACACGATTCCATAGTATAAAATTCCATTAGAATATACTGAAATTCATATGGAATCTATAGAATTCTCTTAAAATCTATAAAATTTCATAATTTGATTTTGCAATTTACTATCTTGTATTCTGATTGTACTATTTTTTTGTTTTGTTTTTCATTTTCGGTGGAATAATACAGATGCTCTAATTTATGCCCAGGAAATGCTTCTGCAGATCAAATTTTGAGAAATAGTTATTAGTTTGGGCATCCTTTTCATTTGTTATTTTACATATGCAATGCTTTTGAGGTTCATATTTGTTTTGTCCGGATGGAAATGTGACATAATTTAGCTTCAGTGTTTTTTTTTAGTTTCCCTCCACTAAATCCTCTCTGAAGCAGATAGATTCATCATACGGTGCTGAAATTGCATTTGTTTTTGTATTTCTCAATGTCCACGATTTATCTGTATTTGTCTTTCAATGAATTAATAACTGCTTCTTGTGTTTGTAGACATATTGCTGGGTCGGGCGGGTGGACTGATAAACGCAATGGAAATACAAGCGTAACTTATTTGGCTTGTAATTGTTGGGGGTATGCAAAGAGGAGGCATCTTCTTCGACCACCATAGGGATGGGGACAAGGTCCGTACTTTGGTGGGCCTCTTTTTTTGCCCACCAAAGGGTCGATCTGTTCGTGAGGTTGGTCGTTTTTGGGGTCGTTTGGGTGGTCGGAGCCTAATTCGACCATCACTTGTGCGATAATTTGGTCGGCTACTATTGGGGTTATGTCTTTCACGAACCCTCTCGCTTGGCCTCCATTGTCTTGGCGGAAAAGCAACGTAACACAAGTTGCCTCACGAACCGTATGGTATCGGTTTCAAGGAAATATCCAAAGCACGACTTCTTGAATTTATCAATATTATCTTCCTTCAACCGTGCTCTAATCGATCCATCGAATTGAAACAAGACCTACATGAGAGCTTCCTTTAAACCGATCTTTCTCATTTGGAACGAGAGCCATTTTATCTCTGTTTTATACCAAAACAATTCATTAGGTCGAAATACTAGTCGAATGTTGGTCGAATACATAGTCGGAAAAACAAGCAATGGTCGACACAATGGTCGTAGTGTAGTCATAGACATGGTCGAAATGCATAAAGTGCACATACCGCAAGAAATTAAAGAAACAAACTAACGAGAGGTGGAAAACGCAAACAACATCCAAAATCATACCCAACCAATGATAAACATGAGAAATAAACTTCAAAATAATATTATCATGCTTTCAAAACGACCCAAAACACATGAAACCAACCAAAACTTATCAAAATTGCTTAAGATTATTTTTGGGAAAAATGCGAGATCTTTCACCCAAACCTAGTAACCCTAAACCCATGAAAATCAAAAAAAGGTTACCAAAGATGAAACTTCAAGCATACTTGAAACACATGGTCTAAAATAAAAAAGAAATACAAAAAAACATACAAAAATGCAACAAAAACCCTAGAAAATCCTAGAAAACCCTAGATTTGAAGAAAAGATAGCAAAAATCTAACTTACCGGAAATGTACTTCACAATGGATTAGGAATGACAAAAATGAGACAAGCGGTCGATGTCGGAAGTCCGATCGGAAGAGGAATAGAAGTCGTTCCCTAGTGGAATGTGACAGGAAGTGTCCGAGAAGAGACGACGCCGAAAAAGTCAAAATCGCCAGAATTTTTTTTGGAGGAGAGAGACGGGAAAGAGAGAGAGCTTTGAGAGTAATCTGTTGCAGTTTTGTTTTTTTCCTTTCTCAAAAAGGTGAGAATGGGAGGAAAGAGATTAATTGGAGTCATTTTCTTTGCTAAGGGGTAACTTGGACATTTCACAAGAGTGAAGGGGTATAATTTAAAGGATTTAGGTTGGGTGACATTTTCCCAAAAAATTGTAGAAAAGTGGCATTTTTGCAAATTTCCCAACATAAAAACATAAACTTTGAAACACATAAAAGAAAGAGTAGGTCCTTTATAGAATCGTCTCACGTATCTAATCCATCCAATCCAATCCAAATCGGATCCACACCTTGTACAATCTATTTAAAAACTAGCGATCCGCCACCTCTCTATAGCTCTCTTTCTCCCTCTTCCCTCCTCCTTTCCCAATTGAATTTAGAAACACACAGATTCTTTACCAGGAAAAAACTCAGCAACAGTTTTGCAGACTCACAGTTGCAAGTCTAGTCGGTTCTCATCTCAAATTATTGCAGTAAATTGGTGGTTAAGTGATGAGAAATCAGTAACCAACAAGTGGGATTTGCGATTTTTACTTTTGTTCAGGAGTCAACAGCTATTCGATTGACGCACACTAGTATTGTTATTGTACATATGTTCAGGAATCTTCACAGATGGGCTTACATGTTTGGATGACGTATCTATTATTTTGAATTTGGTTGATTGTGTGAAAGATTAAAACTTGTCCATTTTAACTTCTCTGTGAGCATCCAATGTGCTGTTAGGAACTTGGAAGTGTTTCTCAAGTGTTTGAAATGTTCAAGTTATATTAATATTTCATAATTTCATCTTGATTTGAATTTGGTGTAAACGATTGAAATTATTCTTCAAAAAGTAAATAAAGTACATACATCCATGTCGTTCATGTGTTTGTTAATTTGATGAATCAATCGCTGTGAAGCATTTTAGGAGACTTCCAATACTTTTCGGAACTACTAATACTTTCAAAGGAAAGATTAATTTGTTTAAGGGGAAAGACTACTACCTTGTAAGGGAACTAATATTTTTCGGGAGAATATTAAGACTTTTAAGGAACTGCTAATACTTTTTAGGGAGACTACTAAATATTTTTCAAGAGGACTACTATCACTTTTTAGGGAATCACTAACACTTTTCAAAGGTGGGATTACTTATACTTTTAAGGGAAAAACTAATACTTTTTAGAGGAAAAAGTGATAATTACTTTAACAAGTAAATAATATCGCTTTTTATTAATTTTGAAAATATATACTTTTCAAATTAAAAGTTATACTTCTTTTTAATAAAAAATGATTTTTACAAGAAGTGATAGTGAACGTATTATACATTTAACTAAAAAGTATTATATATTGAACTTGAATAATATTACGATAAATGTTGAATTAAAAAAATATTATAATTTTAAGTGAAAAATATTACACGTTTAAGTTAAAAAGTATTACGTTTTGAAATGACTAGCATTGCATGTTAAATTAAGAAGTATTGCGATTCTAAATGAAAAGTATTATACGTTTAAAAGTATTTTCGTAAATATTATAAGGGCGGTGGTATATTCATAAATATTAGATGGACGATAGCATATTTTCATAAATATAAAAGGGTGGTGACATTTTCGTCAATACTAGGCTAACAGGAGTTTTGATGATAATTAAAAACTTTTAGTTTTTTTTGGAAGTATCATTTTTTTTCTGAAAAGTACGATTTGATTAAAGCGACATTATTTACTTGCATACTTATATATAACATTGTGCAAAATGTAATACTTTTCGGTCAGACATATAATATTTTTCGATTCAAAATGTAATACTTTTTGAGTGACATTCATGTCATACTATTTGCATAGATTACAATCTATATATATAATAACAAACCGTTTCTAAAAAAAAAAATTCCCGCCCATTTTCTATTTCTAAAAATGAAATTTGTTGAAATTTTTTAAAGGAAAAAAAGAAGATGTGAATTGTTGGTCTTATCTTTTTAATTTTGTCATTAATATTATTCTCTTTTGGTTTGGTATGTATTGACCTCCCATTTAGGTATGATCATTCAAGAATAAATATTATCTTCCTTAATCGAAAGATATAAAATTAAGGTAAAAAAATTACTGAGAATCATAGTTTTGAATCTAAAAATTGTAATTCCTTATTTTTAATAAATCTATTTTTTATCTTTAGCATAATCTGAGTAAATTCGGATGATTAAGGTAAAAAAATATTTTATAAGAACTATACTTACTCAATTTAAATAATTAAAACTTATTATTTTCAGTAAATTAAATTTTTGTAGATTTTCGCAGATTTATAATTTGTAGGATTTTAGACATAATCTAATTTCAATAGTTACCAATTTCAATTTTTTTTAAAATAAAAATCAGCATTTATTTGTTTGGTTTCTTACCAAAATTACAATTATTTCTAAACAAGTATAACCAAATATCGAAAATTCAAACAGTATACTACACAGTCCAAATAATTCAGTACAATTCTGGAGAACAAAATTAAAATTTTCAAACAAACTTAAGAATAAAGAGAGACTATTCTTAGAATATCAACTCATGGTTTTTCTCGCCCATTTTTCAATTTCTAAAAAAGTAATAAAAATTCGTTTAAATAGAAGTAATAAAAATCTGTGGAAAAAATAAGAAGTCATAAATATTTGTGGTTTCATTGTTTTTTGTAGTCCACTTTCTTTCAATAAATCACTTTTTAAAGTTATATAAAAAATAAAGTTATATAAATTAGATTTCCAAATCAGTGTATCTTTGTAATAATTATTTTATATATATATATATATATATATTTAAAAAAAATTAATAACTTTTTTATTTTAGATCCGTCTTTGACGTATAATATATATAATTAATTATTTTTTTACGATCTTCGGTTTGATATCCATATTGCACATATACAATAAAAAATAAATATAATAAATAAAATTATCTAAGATATATTTTCTCATTATTTTGTAACGTGCTTTAAAAAATTATGTATTCGGCCTATTGGACATCAATTTGTATATTCATGTATTTTGATTATTTATGATATATGTATAGTCGTTAAATGAGATTATCCCATTTCTTCATAATTATATAGAATTGTATTTAAGTTGATTAAATTCAATCAAAAAATATATTTATTTTAATTGATGAAATATCTCAAACTATGTATCCATATTATATATATATATATATTAAATAAATCCATACATATCATTTGTTATATTCATTTAAGAAGAAATTAAATTTTTATTTAATATAAAATTGTATTCATAATGTTTTTTTATTTATATATGAAAAATATTTTTATATTTTTAACGTATTTTTCATGTTAATAGAAATTATTTTTATAGTTATTAGTGTATTTTGAGATTCAACTTTTAAAGTTGTATATTTGGACTATTAGACATAAATTTGTCTGTATGATATTTTTTTGATATATGTGTAAATAGTTTTTATTTTTTAAAATATTTTATTTTCCCATAAAATTGTGTTGCTAAATATAAACATGATTTTTTTAATTTTAGTAATAATTCTAACAAATGTTACTTTCTAAACCTAAAAAGATATTGAAATTTGAAATTGTTCATTACATTAAAAAACAATACATTAAATATTCAACATTGGTAATTAAATTTTTTTCAAACATTAATTTTTTTATTGGTAAACATGTTCAATATATAGATACAATTCATATTCACAAAATTTATTATCGACTAAATATATTGTATTTAAAAGTTTTTTCATAATTTATAATAATTTATGTTTATATTATTTAATCGTATGATTGATAATTAAATTAATTATATTTATATTCTAATTATTTATTGAAATTCTAAATTTTTGTAGTCACTAAAAGTTATAAAAATACAGTTGTGCATCACACAATCTGAAAAATACCAAATATGAGAACTCGAATAGAACATAATAATTGAAAATTCTAAATAATACAATGCAAATCCCCATAATAAAATTTCAAAAGTTTAAACATTGTCTTAACAATGTGAATAAATGAAATAAATGTTCCGCAAAAAATAAAAATATCCCCCAAAAAATAAATATAATAAAATCAGTAATATTACCAACTATATTTCTTGTCTCATATATATTTACTTAACTAATATACTTAGTTCTCCTATACATACGAGACGATTTCGGAAAATGAATTTGCATATAAATTTACTACTACAACCTTTGAAAAAAGCATGACATATAGTTTCACACTTATTAGGAATCTAAACTCTAAAATGAAATGGACTATGAAGGTGCACCGTGCGATTTTATGAGAAATTAGTTTTCAAAGATTGAACACAAATACATATGATTGAATGCGTTGTTTTATGATTTATTAGTATGATATTTTTTCATATTTGATTTTATCGATAAAAAAATATTAAATACCTTTTTTTGTTTATGGTTTGATGCTATATTAGAATTATTACTATAGAATTCGTAGAACTATTAGAAAATGCACATATCACAAGACAAAATGGACGCTCCACAAATATACACCCGTGCATCGCACGGGCAAAAGACTAGTATTATTAAGTCATAAGCAACACAAGTTATGAATTTTACATACTGTCTCCAAATACTAATGAAGAATTTTAAATAAAGAATTTCACAGAAGCATATGTGCTGAAAAATAGAAAGGCATCCATTCAATCAGTTTCTCGAGATTTAGATGGTTTTATAGGGAAAATTACAAAATTGGTCCTGTATTTATAGGGGTGTTGCAAAATTAATCCTGTAACTTTTGAAGTTGTAATTTTAGTCCTGTGACAATTTTACCCTTTAGCAAAAATAATAATTTTAATTATGTATTTTTAAGATTTGACAACTTTAGTTTTTATTTTCTAGTTGTGGTAATTTTGGTCGTATTATTAAAAATAATTATTTTTGCATATTTTTACGTGTT
Source organism: Rehmannia glutinosa (assembly GCA_016081115.2). Lineage (NCBI taxonomy): Eukaryota > Viridiplantae > Streptophyta > Magnoliopsida > Lamiales > Orobanchaceae > Rehmannia > Rehmannia glutinosa. Next base: position 758,663 of record JABTTQ020002479.1, on the reverse strand, counting down.
TTTATATTTTAATAATTAAGAAATAATACATATTGAACTCGTATCTCATATTTTAATCTAGATTCATAAATTTAAAATGCTTCTTTCATTAGGTAATCTAAAGTATAAATGATAAATAAATTCTCTTGAATTAAATAAAATATAGATTGTGATACTATTACAAACTTGATCCTAGGTATATTGATTATTTTGGCTATCAAGGGCATTTTGGGAATAATTGAAACTTTAAAATAGCCTTTAGGACCAAATTTGCATCAAATTAAAACTTATAGGACAAGAATTGCACAAATCTAAAACATACGAGATCAAAATTGCAAAAATGGCAAAACATATATGACTAAAATCGCAATTTCAAAAGTTACATGACTAATATTGCAATACCCCTATAGATACAGGACTAATTTTGCATTTTCCCCGGTTTTATAACATCATCCAATTGAAGCCTACCTGATATATAATTTACTCGTCTAGAAGACATAAGCATACATAGATCATTGGTATGTAATTTGCGGATCCTTTTGGCTCTGGCGCATTTCAAGCATGCGTATCACCTCGACCATCAACTCCAAAGCCTTACTCTTGCGTTTATAAACTAGTTAGAAACCTAATTTTATGAAAAAAAGTGAGAGAGATGAAGAGGCAAAGAGACATGGAAACAAAAAGGGAGAGAGTCAGATAGGCAAAGAGAGGCGGAAACAAAAAAACTAGGAAAAGAAAGAGAGAAAAGAGATACACACACACAGAGAGAGAGAGAGAGCAAAAATATAAGATAGAAAGAGAGAGAGCCGAGGAGGGAGAGAGACATCGACATGAAGAGGGAGAGTACATTGAAAAGAGAGAGAAAAAACTAAAGCTAACTCTTAAAAACCAAATAAAAAAAGGGTCAATGGATCGAGTCGATTCAGCGTGATCCGTCTTACAAAAATAATCCGTAAGACCATCCTATATGAGTTTTTTTTTTAAAATAAATAAATATCTATGAATAAGTGAGTTATGAAAAACAATTAGTGTTGGATCGTGTAATTCTACACATCCTTTATTGTTCAGGAACAGACGTAGGCATATGCGCAGTAGAATGAGATAGACATTTGGGGATTATCCATTTGGCTCATACCCTTATCTTTCATCCAACTCTCTATTGTCTGATCGGTCTCCTTTGAATCCTCACCGGATGCCTCAACACCAAAAAATCTCATGTTCTCTTGTAATTTCTCATCATGTGCAAGACCAATGAGACATAAACTTGAAGCTGGCTGAAAGTAGAAACTAGATGTAAGTATAATTACAAAAAATATTAGGGTCCATTTGGATGGAGAGATTTGAAATTCCAAGGGATTTCAAATGAATGGATTTCAAATTCTTTGGATTTGAAATCCACCTTTTGTTTGGATGATGTGGATTTGTGTAGGGATTTCAAATCTATTGTAAATTTTTGATAAAAAAATATCTAAAAGCTCTATTCATTTTCTTAATTGATTTTTAATAAATAAAAATAAAATATATAATCTAATATTTTATAAATAATTATAATTTATATACTAATAAAAATATAAAATATATAACTTTTATCATGTGTGAATATGTGTATGAGGATAGTGTGTGAATATATGAAAGAGAGTATGTGTGTGTGTGTGTAAATATGTGTGTAGTGTGTATAAATGTGTGTGTAGTGTGTGCGGTGTGTGTAAATGTGTGTAGTGTGGGCGTGTGTGTGTGTGTGTGCGTGCGTGAAGTGTGAGTGTGTGTATTGTGTGTGTAAATATGTGCATTGTGTGTGTGTGTGTGTGAATGTGTGTAGTGTGTGTAAGTTTGTATAGAGTGTGTATAAGTATGTGTGAATATGCAAGTGAGCATAAATGGGAAAAAGAATGAATTTCAAATGACTAGGTTTTGTCGAGATTTAAAATCATTTGAAAATGAACTAAAACTTAAAGAGGAATTTGAAATCCATTGATTTGGATTTATATGTCAAAAAGGGTGTGGATTTAGCTAAGGATTTCAAATCCCTCCTCCCAAATCTCTCAATCTAAATGCACCCTTAAAGTAAATATTATTATTAATGATCTACTCATCTTTGGTGATTTGAGATTTCATCAATCTCAACAATCACAAGGGTCATATTTGATCTCCATCACAACATCTTCTTGAATTGTATTTTTAGTTTAAAGGCATTAAATAATCTTATGATATCTTTGAATCGACTCAAATGCCCATATCTTAAAGAAGATAGAAGTAATAAGTTATCAACACAAATTATAATAGGAAAAAGATATCAACAAGTTCATAAGTTAAACAGTTTACCTCTACTACTAATGGAAACCCTATTAAAGAGTATTTAGATGTACCTGGCTCCTTGTATCTCAAGATGCTCAAGTAGGTGATGACTAGTCTCAACCTAAACTTAGGAAAATTTTTAAATTACCCACTATGGATAGTGGGTACTCTTTTCTATCCACTAAGATAACAAAACTCTTTTCTACTCAAATTGGCCAAATTACCCTTCCTTTAAGTTGTTGGTTTTTTTGAATTTTGAAATTGATGTTACATTATACCGTATATACGATCCACATATACACACACACTCCAAGATAAAATTGTACAAAAAGAAAAACAAAAGAAAAAGCATAAGCAAAAGAAACAACACAAATCATGCAAGCCAAAAGCAAAGGTAAAAACAAGAAGAAAACCCAACACTAGAAATCGTGCCTAATATCGTGACAAAAGAAAAAACACCAAATGGAATCACTCGTGCCGTCGTCCGACTCCGCCTTGCCAATCCGTCTCACCGACGCCATTTGTCTCGGCCAGCGACGTCATTTGTCTCGGCCACGACATCGCCGTCTCCGCCGCCTCCGCACCCTCCTCCTCCACCGCTCATGAACAGTAATTTCTCATACTTATATCGCGCGCGCCTAATGTTCGAAATCCATTTCGAAATACATAGTGCATTTCATGAATTAGGGTTTAGGTTGTTGTTAATTTATACTTTGATAATGCCAATAATTAGGGCTTAGTTGTTCCATATGAAGTTTTGTGTTGTGTTTTGGGACTAGGATTGTCGAAAATGGTGGTGATTTTTCTTCGGTTGAGGCGCGATATGAGGTTGAAGACGGCAAGACGATATGCCGCTTATCGTGCCGCATATCGTGCCTCATATCGTGTCATCATATCGTGTCGCGGTTTGTGTATGTTCGTATGTCGTGCCGTTGACGATTTTTTGGGCACGATATCGTGCGCATACTTAATTGGGCACGATATCGTGCGAAGGCTTAATGGGAATGCGATATCGTGCCTAGTTAATTTGAACACCATATCGTGCCCGCGGCCTTATTTTGGCGATATATCGCGTACTAACTTTAATTTGGGCACAATATCGTGCCCGACCTAAATTGGGCACGATATCGTGCCCCAGCCTAATTTGGGCACGATATCGTGCCCCAGTTTAATTATTTGAAATCGTGACTATATCGTGCCTGTGCCACCTGATCTTTAATTTTTGTAGCTCAATACTACATTTCTTCAATTTTTGTACCTCATTACTAAAATGCAATTTATTAATTAATTGTTGTAGGTCGGTCCACAGTGGTTGAGACCCTCATATCATCGAGAGAGGGCCCAGATCGCGGGATACGTTCGATCGAATATTATTCAGACTATCATAGATGAGTTGCGGGAGATCGGTGGTGGTTTATATAGTCAGTTTAGACAGTCGGCTTTCGGATATTTTATGGATTTTGGGTATGACGGAGCCAGTTGTAATGCGGCACTGCATGCATTAGTTGCGATGGAGGTGCGTGTGCCGGACGCTCCGGAATCGGAGTGTTGGTTCCACGTCGGAGAGCAGACTATCAGATTCTCTCGGCGTGATTTTGCTATGATATCGGGATTGCGATTTTCAGGGTCCACATTTGACCCTAACGGTGATTTTGAGGTACCCGAGACTGGTATATATGTAGGCGGTATTGGCTGGGGTGATCGGGTTACCGCCCGCATTTACGCGATTTATTTGCTGTTGGCACCTTCCGTGACTCACCAGGCGATGCCCCAAGGTGGCGAAGGTGTTATTTGCCTTTTACATGATCTTTGTGTTTCGATGGCCGACAGACCGCATGGGCCGTTGGTCGTGGTTTTGATTGAGACAATGCACAGCTGGGAAACTTTCCTTGGGGGAAATACTCCTTTCGAGATATTGATGCATTATATTCGGCGGTGCATGATGTTACGCCACCTGGTCGATATACTAAGGCGTTCCCACCTGAGATATCGACCACCTTCTTATCATTTTTATGGAGCCACTTATGTCTTGGCTGGCACGTATATGTTTTTATTTTATTTATATTTTTACTTAGTTTTTAAATATTTAAAAATCTTATTTTTCATACTTATCAATATTCTCACAGATTTGGGCATTCGAGCGATACCTCGCCCGGGGTAATACCGGCGACTCGAGTATCCGACACCCGATTGCTGGTGCCTTCGTTGGAGGTTTTCAAGACTATTGACATGATAGATTTTTCTTTGACACGGTATGTATTAACATTGTTTACTTATTTATTTATTTAATAATTAATTTATTTTTTATTAATTTATTTATATTATTTACAGGTTTTAGTGTGTCATGAGATATTGGATCCGATCGAGGAGGAGCTCCAGCAGATATATATGGAGCGAGTCGATGATCCAGATTATTTTGTTAGGTCCTCCTCGTTCATCCCGAAGGAGAACCGCAGTTTTTAGGCGGCGGGCGGGCGGAGAGGTGAGTCTGATTCGATGCCCCAACCCCTATTGGCAGAGAGGAGTGTCGGTCAGCCCCCAACCCCTATCGGGGGCGAGAGAGCAGTCTTTCTTTGCTAGGGGCGAGTCGAGGCGGCGAGATCGGGGAGAGGTAGACCGATTCGAGGCCGACACTACTACTCCTATTATTCGAGGCCGGAGAAGCGGCGTAGGGACAGATGGCCCATCATCCCATTGGTGATGATCCTTAGATGCCCTGGCAGATGATGCATCACCGGCGCAGATGCGCGCGATGATCCATCGATCCCTCATGATACTCATGTTGATCCAAAGAAATCGGTGGGCGAGATATCTTTGGCGCTGATTCGGTGTTGTGCGAGAGGAGATTAGGCGATTCAAGAGGCGCATAGAGGAGCGGTTCGCTCGATTAGAGACTGTCATCTCGGAGAGGGTTCATGCTTGGACAGACGCTGATCGGGAGATAGGTCGTGTTCGGACCTTATTCGGGAGGAGGTTAGGCGTCTGTTCCCATACCTTGATCAAGATCGATGATGACTTCGTGCATGGCGATCGAGATATCCGAGCGATCATCGCAGCGATGCCACCGTCCACTACCCCTCCTCCATGTCGACTCCTCCTCCTCCTCCCGATGCTCGACTCTTCCCTGTACTTGCCTTTAAGGTGTGTTCCATCAATCACAATAACTGGCGGGCATTGTTCGAATCCGATGATTGATGCATGCAAAGCAAAAAACACGTACTTGAATCTATTAAAATTATCCGACTTCCATCTAGTTACCGATCCAGGATTCGTTAAATTCAACATGTGTAAGTATGCCGGAATTAGATTGAATGACTTGTTGCTATCTCCATATATCAACCCAAAGGCATGATGCTTTGCACTCAACGCAACATTATAACTCATTTTAAGCCCATGTCGCGATTCCAACTCCGCTATCATATCTCTTGGCAAGGAGCGCAGAATGTTCCACTAGTAATCTAGATGCAAAATACGCACCTACTACTTTAGAATGCACCCGCCTAGATGCATTGTCATTCAAATTTAACCCACATCCATGGTGCTTGTCAAACTTCCCTACTCTCCAAATACCATCCTTTCCATATGCACGCATTCGAAAAGGGCATCGTTCATACTTGCATATTGCATGAAAATGAGTCTTATCCGAGCGTTCAACTCGATACTCGACTTGATTTTCAAGGTGATACATGCCTAGTGCGATATCCAATTCAGTTTTGCTCATGTATGTTGCTCCTTGGCGCAATGTCCCACCGTATGCTTCCAACCTGCGGGTTCCTCGGGAGGAACTGAAACGTGCGAGAGTGTATCGGAATCACCCAAATTCGTCTGTGGGCACTATTGTTTCGTCCATATTGTCTCTATGGATATCTTGATGTATGTTAGCACCTCGTACTTCCGCTGCATCTTGGTTTTGGTTTTTCTGAATACTTCTCTCGCGTCACGTCTCCACTCACAAAATTCCTCAAATTCAAGACGTTCTGGGTCATTTTCAAATTGATTATTAGCTTCAACGTCGCACCAACATCACCAAAGCGCCCGAGGTGTAGTTCTCACCAAAATCATTTGGACTGTAGTTTGCACCATAATTAATTTCATTATTATCACAACCAACATCGGCATCGGTATTATCACAATTAACATCAAGATTATCACAACCCATATCGATAATAGCCATCTTCATTGCTTGGCCTTATACTAGGTCCCAGCACAATTGATATTTGGAACATTAATCGTAGGTGATAGTGACGCGATGATCAATAATTGGAACATTGTTCATATGCATAAAAGGTGCTCCACTAGGCCTTACCGCATGACTATATAGATTGATTTGCGGTACAATCGTATTGTTGAAAACCAAGATGTTGCATGTAGTTGTAATTAGCCCAATGACCGTTGACAAATCATTCTGACTAGCCATTAGTTGCATAAAACTTCCACCAACACCTTGTTGACCTTCAACGTTCTCAACTCGATTATGCCCATACTGACCTCCCAATACATTATGCGAACTAGTCTCACCCATCGTTTTTCTTTTCAGTGTTACAAAAACAACTGGTAACTCGGTGTTCCCAAACGCAGTTTCAATGTCATCATCGTTTTTCAACTTTAACTTCCCAAGTTTGTTTCCAGAAATATCTACAATAGCATGCATTACACAATCGTATACGCCCCTATCAACATCAACAACACCGTAAACCTCCTCCAATATTTCACTATAATTCATTTTGCCCGGTTTAATACGTACAACTTCTTCTTCACCATTTTTATATTCTAAACCTTCCCAATGACCACCAAATCGAACAACAACATAGCGAGAGTTCATCTACATACAAAGAAAAAATATTAAAATATGCAAGAATACATAAAAAAGGGCCTATTTTGTACTGGGGCACGATATATCGTGCCCATTTTTTATTAAGGCACGATATCGTGCCTATTCTACAAAACAAGCACGATATATCGTGCATTGTGTTTCATAAATGCAGAAAATTTTCCCTTTCACAAAACACTTCACATATTTTGCAAATATATTGGTCTTGAACGATTTAAACAAGGTTAAATAATTAGGAGGAGAAGAACATTACCTTGTTATTCGATTTTTTGGTGCAATTTTGGTGATGAAAGACCACAAAAATAACTTCTTGATATTTTGTGAAGAAGAAGAAGAAGAGAGAAAAAAAATGAAGAGCAAAATAGAAGAGAGTGTTCACGTATGTATTGGGAGTATTTAATTGTAAGAGAGAGAAATACATATTAAAGGCTTGCATTTAAAGCCTCAAGGGTATTGTGGTAAAAGAACACCAAAATGGGTAGAAAACTATGTTTTTATCCTACATGTCAAAAAACTCTATCACCTATCCCAAGTGGGTAATTTGCCCCATTCGCTCCCTAAACTTATCATCATCATTTTGGGTCTTGTCAAATGCTAAGAATACAACCTTACATCTTATAATTTTCTATGTTTTAAAATATACCCCTAAACTTATCATCATCATTTTGGGTCTTGTCAAATGCTAAGAATACAACCTTACATCTCATAATTTTCTATGTTTTAAAATATACCCCTGCTACACAGTTCACACACGGCATATTATCCTTGTACTCCTCCTCATTCCATGTTTCAATTTTGTAATGATAGAGAACTCCTTGTAAGTCCAAAAGGCTACGATAATCTAGGGGGTGAATAGATTATCTCCATCTTTTCGATTTCACCCTCTTTTTCGAACAAAACAAGCCAAGACAAAATAGAAGGTGCGGAATGTAAACAACACACGTCGATTTATAGAGGTTCAACCCACCTAGGGCTTAATCCTCTACCACCCCAAGATATCCGGGATGGATTTAAAAAAAGATTTTATTAATTTACCAAAAATTAATACAACTCCAACTTACAACACCACATTGGAGAGCACCACACTCTTCTTCAACACCACCTTTGAAATTACCACAATCTCTCTTGAAGATTACCACAATCTCCAACGGTACCTTGTGAAGATTACCACAATCTTCAACCTTGAAGAATACCAAATTCTTCAACACCTCAACAAGAAGATTACCACAATCTTCTTACACCTAACACCTAGATCACCCAAGTGTGTTCTTATCACAAGAACACTCACAAGGATATCTTGTGTTGAATGATAACCCAAAAATTCAAGATTACAACTCGATAATGAATTATACAATTGAGTGCAAGTGTAATCAAGAATAGTCTAGACCTCAAGAATGTGAAAGTGAATATCTAGGCAAATTACAACAAGAAATAAGACAATGTAAGAACAAGTGTATTCTTGAGTGTATCTTGTTGTGTTGTAGTTTTCTCTCTTGTTGTGTTGCTTCAATTCTTCCTCTATTTATAGAAGATGTCTTGTACATGATAGGCTCCTCTTGGGGACATGAATTCTGTAAAAATACCAAGACAATTGAAGAAAAGAGTGTTAGAAATCAACCCCATGATTTAAGGAAAGTTTGTCTCGCTACACAACGATTAGAATTTTCTTTGTCAAAAACATTAGGGCGACCGTCGCGCACTAATAAGATTTGAGAAAGAACGCAACAAATTTCATCGGGAGACCGGTCCTTGGGGGCTCGATCGGTCGCCTGGGTGCGACCGGTCGCCCTATATAGGGGCCACCACCGACCAATTTTTGAGGTTTCGCGAGTTCTGTTTTCAAATGTGTTCCCAGTGCACGGCCGCCTCTTTGGTCGACCAGGTCAACCTCCTAAATCAAATGTTGTCCGATTTTTGTCGAAAATAAACCTCAAGAAATACTCCAAAAATTCGCAAAAACATTTTAAACCGATCGGAGTATTTAGGACAACATTAGAAATATAGTTTTGATGAAATAACATGTTAACACAAAAAGTGTTGTCCGATATAAATTCCAATAAATACTCCAAAATAGTAAAAACATTTTTAGATCAATTAGGAGTATTAGGACAACATTTAGAAACATAGTTTTGATGTAAAAACCGATTGATACAAAATCATTAAATGTGTTGTCAATTTGTCAAAAAGTAAAACTTGAAGAATTACTCCTAAAATATTAAAACCATTTTAAATCATTTAGGAGTATTTGGACAACCTTTAAAACGATTGTTTTGGTATAAAAACAAAATCATCAAAATCATGATAAAACCATTTATCAAACAATCTCCCCCTTTTGATGATTACAAACCAAAACACTTTCAACGAGATCGATTTTGAAAACAAAATAATTTTACCGATTAAAAGATCTATCCGTTGTGAGCGACAACATTCCACGCAATATAAACACAAGGATGGGAGTAGAGATATTCAAACATATATAGCAAAAAGCTCCCCTATCAATATGCACAACAAGAGTAATGTAAAAGCAACATAAGCTAGCTTTTCAATCTTGAGCTTAAGTATCAATAACTTAAAAGCTCCCCTGTCAAAGAGACAACATTAGAAACATATATTAGTCCATACTACAACAAATGGACCAAGAATCATACACATCCATAATATACCAAGTGGATTAAATATGATCCACAACTTATGTGAAGCCATAGCTTATAACTTCTTTTCGATAAGCTTATCTTAGCTTCTTTGAGCTAAAGAGCTTATAACCTGTTTCTCCCCTTTGGAATCATCAAAAAGAATGTTAGCACGATAAATACATCATATATTCATATCAAAGTGCGCAACTAAACCGATGTATCGAGCTATTTGAACATTGAAGCTTATAAACCAAATAGGAGGGAAAAGTCGATCATACGACTTGTAGAAACTTATGAAAACTCATTTGATAAGAAAAACATGATCTCTATAAATATATAAAAGTTTTGAAATCGAGAGAATCATGTAGGTGATGAATTTTTCATTGAAATATTTTATCGAACATCACGGGCGTCAAAGAATAAGAACGATGTATATAGCCCTGTAAATGAAATCAAGCCAAGTTTTTCATCACCAAATGCAATTTAACAAATATCATTCATCAACAATAAATAAGCTCATCACAAAAATATATGAATTGCATCAAGAAAAATACATATAAGCCACAAACTCAAGGTTCAACCCAATTGAGTTAAAGAGAGTGAAATATTTACCATTCAATCGGTAAAGACGATCAATGATGATGATACACGAGCTAGACAATCCCCAAAATATATAATATATGCAACAAAACACATTTGAAGTGAATTGTGTGTGAAAATGTCAAAGGGGACGAAAATAGAGTTAAAAAGGCCAAAATGCCAAAGTCGGAGACGAACTCATTTTAATCCGAAATATCACCAAGGCGACCGGTCCGGGGGCGGCGGCGGTCGAGCTTGTGGGCGACGGCTCGCCTTCGCCGGGCACCATTTTTCAATCGTAATCCAAAAATCAATTTTGATCCAAAAATCCGATTTTTCGCCCCTAAGTTTTAAAAACGTGCAAAATGAAAAAAAACGTAGACCTCATTCAATATACATTATGTCATAATCAAGCTCGAAATGAGGTAAAATACTCGGCGGTTAACGATTAAAAAGTCTGCGAGTTATCCTTGAGACGGAATTAAACACATCTCAAGTTTTTGTTAAAAACTCAATCCCTTTAAAATATCGAATCTCAATATGTTTAGTTCGATTATGACGAACTATATTTTGAATACGGAAAACCGTATTATAAATACCGGACTTGTTATCCCGAAAAATAAGAACGTTTTAAAACTTTGGATATACAAGTCATAAGAAGAAGTGCCTTTCAAATATATGAAAATTTCTTTTAACGACACTTTAATAAGATTCGTTGGGATAGTTTTTGAAGTCGAGCATATAGACATAAGGCATATGGAATGTCGAGTCTATAGGAATAATACAAGAAAACATACCTCGAATTTGTTTGTCGACCGACATGCCTTTCTCAACCTTTGTCAATCTTTAGCCATAGAGGTTGAGATGGTTCTTCTTTCTTCAATGCCTAACTCCTTCAAGAGTTCTTTTATAACCATCTTCTTGGCATTGAATAATTTGTAGTCCAAGCAAGAAATTGAGCTCCCCCATCATGCTCATCTCAAGCTCACCTAGTATCAACTTAGAAAGACATATCTTGCACAAATATTCATTAGTAGCACCAAAAATATTCTCATAAATATGAACAAATATACAATCTCTCCCTTTTTTCAAAAACAAAGAGAGTAGTATCAACTTTACCTCTTGTAAAATCATTTAGCAAAAATGGCTAAGTCTATCATACCATACACGGGGTACTTGTTTTAAACCATACAAGGCCTTTTATAAAAATCATTTGGCCTAGAAAAATTTTAAACCCCAAAGGTTGTTTTACATATTCTTTTTGAATAAAATCATTGAGAAAATTGGATTTAACATCCATTTGGTAAAGCTTGAAATTTTCTTAAAACAAGAATGAGCAAGTAAAATGCAAATAGCTACTAAATGTGCTATGAGTGCAAATGTTACATCAAATTCAATTACCTTCTTCTTAAAAATACCTTCGAGCTACTAACCTCGCCTTAGTTCGACCAATGTTGCCTTGGTCATCGAGTTTGTTCCGGAATACCCTTTTTGTCTTCTTCATCACTATCATCATAGAGCATCCAATTGATCTAAGGTGTTCATAATAGAACATTTACATCCAAATATTTTGAGGTAACTAATATTTGGAGTACTTCATTCTCATCTACACAACTTAACAAACTCATTAACGGCATCGCTTATAAGCAAGAAAAATAGCCCAAATGTAAAAACATGCCTCAATCATCAATCACAGAATATCTTGCAAAAGAGCATAGTAGGAATAGACATATATATATATATATATAGACCATGAATCAAGAAGCACATACTATGCATTTAGAAGATAATCAAGAGTCTAAAATAAGCTTAAGAAAGCTACATAAGGTCTCTTTTGAAATTTGAAAATCCTAGAGCTTATATTTGAGACCTCATTAAATCAAGAGTTAGACAAAGCAAATATGTGCAATCAAATATCGAATAATGCCCTTCAAAATAACAACATCCTCTTAATGGCACTTGTATAAAATACTTTGAAAAACAAGCACATAGGCATATGGCAAAATATATATCGAGTCTATAAGAGTAAGACTAACACAAGTAAACGTGCCTCGATAGTTTATGCCTTTCTTGACAAATAATGACGTAGATGGACATTTGTGAAAATATGTAAATCCTACACAATTCTTAAAACAAATCTAGCACATCATAATGGTACAAGTGTAGGCTAAGCAATATCACAAGTAAGCTCATGCCATAAAAATCCATAAGAGATGATAACACACTTTAGTCTACAAAAATGCACAAGAGTTTTAAAAACATCATATAAGGTCTTCTTTTTCAAAAATATTTAAAAAAACCAAATAAATATTCAAGACCTTAATTTAAAAATAAATACTTGAAAACTCATTTTGCAATTAAGACAAAAATAAAAACATGCATAACAAACAAATAAAATGCATATTTAAATGGGGAGATACGGGTTACCAATTACGCCATTTCCATGGGTTGTGCCGTTCCCATTGTTGATGATATCTTCCCCGAGAAGTTATTTTGATGATGATGGCTTCTTTGATTACTCCATTTCCAAGGTTTGTTGTCTTCCCATTGTTGATAGTCTCTTCTTCTTTTCAAGGTCATCTTGTTGATGATGTCTTTGCCATTTCAAGGATTTTGTTCTTCCCATTTTTGATTATATCCTCTTCTTGGAAATTTGCTTTGTTGAAAATGGTTTCTCCTTCTTTGATCAAATGAAACGGTCATTTGATGCCTTCTTGGCGGTATGAATTTTCTTCGATCATTTTTTCACGGTACCTATAAAGAAATTATTTTGTGGTACGCTCAAGTGTTTGGGTCCTTTAGGATTAGTTTTGAGACTTTTAGGTCTCCAATAATGATTAGAGCTATTTCTAGCCCAACATTTATTAGCCGTGTGACCCTTTTACCGCAATAAAAGCAAGTAATAATCTTAGGAGCATAATGACCAACATGCATAGAGACTTGATTCTTTTTCATGTGATTGACACCCTTAGGCTTATGATCAAGTTCTAGTTTTGAATTATCACAACAATCAATAATATCGGTCATTCTATCGGTACTCAAGTTGGATTTAGATAAATCATTTTTCAAGCAATTTATATCTTCAACAAGAGTACTATTTCTCTTTCAAGATTTCTAACCTTGTCAAGTGTGGTGGTGTGAGCACATGATAGTGATTCATAGGAAGTAAATAAACTATCCTTATCATTTTTCAAAATATTGAATTCCTTTTTCAAATTTTTGTATTTAACAAGCAAGCTTTGGAATTCATCTTGAAGTTCATTATAATCATTTTGCAAATCACTATAGTAATTTTGTATGACAATATCATAGGAAGTAGAGGGTTTAAGACATACCTCGTTTTCTTCTTCGATGCCCATAAAATATTTTTCGACTTCATCATCGGAAGTTGTAAGAGGCTCATCCCATATTGTTGGATTTGATGTTGTATCCATTTGAGAAGTAGATGCTTTTGAGTTGCTCCTATTATTTGCATATACTTCATAGATGGCTTCTAATTTTTGCCATACTTCATGTGCCAATCGAATACCTACAACATGATCAAATTCCAAAGTGGTAAGTGAACAATGTAAAATATTAAGAGCTTTACCATTTAAGGAGATGATTTTCTTCTCTTCATCATTGAGCTCTTTGAAGCCTTTGGAGGTGTGTGGTGTGTCCTTCGTCGGAATGGATTCTCCATTGATGACGGTGTTCCAAATATCAAACCCGCAACCTTGTAAATAACATTCCATTATTTCTTTCCAAAATGTGAAATTTTTGGAATCAAAAGTGGTGGCTTGGTGGTGGAGCGCCGGTATGGTAGACTTCATTCGTAGCCGATGATCGTTCTTCTTCACTCGCGATGTGGAACGAGCTTGCCAAAGAGTTTGGCTCGATACCACTTGTAAGTCCAGCGGCTACGATAATCTAGAGGGGGTGAATAGATTATCTCCATCTTTTCGATTTCGCCCTCTTTTTCGAACAAAACAAGCCAAGACAAAATAGAAGGTGCGGAATGTAAACAACACACATCGATTTATAGAGGTTCAACCCACCTAGGGCCTAATCCTCTACCACCCCAAAGATATCCGGGATGGATTTCAAAAAAAAAAAAAAGATTTTATTAATTTACCAAAAATTAATACAACTCCAACTTACAACAACACCTTGAAGAGCACCACACTCTTCTTCAACACCACCTTTGAAATTACCACAATCTCTCTTGAAGATTTCCACAATCTCCAACGGCACCTTGTGAAGATTACCACAATATTCAACCTTGAAGAATACCAAATTCTTCAACACCTCAACAAGAAGATTACCACAATCTTCTCACACCTAACACCTAGATCACCCAAGTGTGTTCTTACCACAAGAACACTCACAAGGATATCTTGTGTTGAATGATAACCCAAAAATTCAAGATTACAACTCGATAATGAATTATACAATTGAGTGCAAGTGTAATCAAGAATAGCCTAGACCTCAAGAATGTGAAAGTGAATAGCTAGGCAAATTACAACAAGAAATAAGACAATGTAAGAACAAGTGTATTCTTAAGTGTATCTTGTTGTGTTGCTTCAATTCTTCCTCTATTTATAGAAGATGTCTTGTACATGATAGGCTCCTCTTGGGGACATGAATTCTCGTAAAAATACCAAGACAATTGAAGAAAAGAGTCAATTAGAAATCAACCTCATGATTTAAGGAAAGTTTGTCTTTGCCTGCACAACGGTTAGAATTTTCTTTGTCAAAACATTAGGGCGACGGTCAGCGCGCACTAATAAGATTTGAGAAAGAACGCAACAAATTTCATCGGGGAGAGACCGGTCCTTGGGGGCTCGACCATAGTCGCCTGGGTGCGATCGGTCGCCCCTATAGGGACCGATCACCCCGACCAATTTTTGAGGTTTCGCGAGTTCTGTTTCAAATGTGTTCCCAGTGCACGGCCGCCTCTTTGGTCGGCCACCTCGGACCTCCTAAATCAAATGTTGTCCGATTTTTGTCGAAAATAAACCTCAAGAAATACTCCGAAAACTTCGCAAAAATATTTTAAACCGATCGGGAGTATTTAGGACAACATTAGAAATATAGTTTTGATGAAATAACATGTTAACACAAAAAGTGTTGTCCGATATAAATTCCAATAAATACTCCAAAAATAGTAAAAACATTTTTAGATCAATTGGGAGTATTAGGACAACATTTAGAAACATAGTTTTGATGTAAAAATGATTTATTCAAAATCATTAAATGTGTTGTCCAATTTGTCAAAAAGTAAAACTTGAAGAATTACTCCGGAAAATATTAAAACCATTTTAAATCATTTAGGAGTATTTGGACAACCTTTAAAACCATTGTTTTGGTATAAAAACAAAATCATCAAAATCATGATAAAACCATTTATCAAACACTCCTTAAAAAGAGAAACAACCAGTCTCTTCACCATTAAATGAGAATCGAATCTCATCTCCATCATCCCCAAAAATAAACTCATGCTTGATCCTCTGCATAACAAACTATAAAACAGTTTCCCGGAGCATTTAACTTTATTATTCATTTCTGTATAACCAAACTATAGCAAAACAAAATTGTATAAGTATCTCCATATGCTCATCACTCAATCTATCATGTACATACTCAAATTTTCGCAAACTGCATCTAACAATCACTTTAGGGTTAGGCCATTAATCACTATGTGAAATAAAACACTCCATTATGCTATTAGATAAGAAGTTTTTTTATCATTAAATAGGCAAAATATAACTCAACTACATAACCACACACAATTTTTGTAGCCAGTCAACAAAAACGACTCTAGAAGAAGCAATTCGACCATATTCGTCTTGAATAATTTTAAACAAAACAACAAAAACATTCAATACTACATCATAAATGTCCTAAAAAGATTTGATTATTAATATACAAATCATATTATCAAAAAACTACCCTGGATAATGACCATAGTAGAAGGCAGATGGCCAAAGTCGATTTGCGAATTTTGTATACAAATTAACAATAACAATTTGTTGAGATATTGAAATACCATTTTCAGCTTTCTTTAGTTTTATATAGAAGTGCTACTTTCTATTACACGTTTTAACGGTTTCTTCCCTTTATTCGTATAAATAGCTGGTTTGTAATTTCAAGTGGATATATTGAACACTAATTTTTCTTTCCTGCAACAATGAATGGAACAGTACTTTTTTCCTCTCTTCTATTTTGCTTGGGTATTTTACATGGTATCAGAGCAGACCCCATTGCTCGGCCCAAGGTGGGCCGTATCACATGATGTGATTGAGCATGGTGGATCCTGTTATGATGATTAATGAATTGACGAAGGACTGACAAGTGAGGGAGGCGTGTTGAGATAAGTCACTTGTGAGTTGTCCCACATGGATTGATTAAGGGAAGAGAGTCCAATTTATAAGCCAAGTGAGCTACTTCTCCTATCGCCAATTGGTTTTAGGATGGAACCTCACTTGGTGGGCTTGGGCTCTCTCCCATATTGGGTACGCTTCATGTGTGTGACCGTACCAAGTCCCCCCTGAATCACTGCCTATTGCTCTTAGAAAAGGGTCCAGATCCACCACTATGCCAGCAAAGTACCAGGATTATGTGACTTATTCTTGCACCGATACACAATCTCCTCCAGTCTTATCGGCTTTTTCTCAAAATTCCCTTCCTATTTCTACCTTTCCCTATCATGTCTCCTCCATTTTTAGTTGTGCATGCATATATGTCTTTTCTAGCAAATGTTGACAATATTCGGAACCATCAACTTATGCTCAAGCTAGCACTAATCCACAATGGGTGGCAAATGCTATGGAGAAAGAGCTAGAGGCACTTGAACTCAATCAAACCTAGACACTTACTACCTTGCCACCGACAAAAAAGGCAATTGGTTGTAAATGGGTTTATAGAGTCAAGATGAACCCCGATGGGACTTTGTGGATAGGTACAAGGCCGGGCTTGTTGCTAAGGGGGTATCACCAGGTTTATGGTATTGATTACCTTGAGAGTTTCTCCCCCTGTGGCAAAGCCGTCACCGTGAGATTGCTTCTGGTCATTGCTACCATCAAGGGATGGGTGATACACTAATTGGACATAAACAATGCCTTCTTGAATGATTATTTAGATGAAGACATCTATATGTCTCCCCTCGTCGGTTACTCTAAAGAAGTTTAAACCGGAGAAGTGTGCCATCTTAAAAGGAGTCTCTATGGGCTTAAACAAGCCTCTGTGCAATGGAATCGGAATTTTGTGATAAGTTGCTTGCCTATGGTTTTGTTCACCCACTAATGATGCATGTTTGTTTGTTAAACATTCGGGGATGCATTTTTAATGCTCTTGGTTTATGTGGATGATGTCTTAGTAACAGGGACTCATTTGGAGGATGTTGAGGCTCTTAAGGTTTACTTGACATGATTATTTACTATTAAGGACTTGGGTGTTGCCAAGTACTTTCTTAGTTTGGAGATTGCGCTGCAACAACTAGTGGTACTTACTTGAATCGGAAAATACATCTTGGATATTTTGTCTGACACATGGCTTTTGGGTTGTAAGCCAGCATCTACTCCATTTCCTGCTGGGCTGAAGTTGGTTGGGGAGTCTGGTGATCCTCTTCTTGATCCAGATAATTACAGAAGATTAGTGGGAAGATTGCTTTACCTCAATCTTACCAGGCCTGATATAACATTTTGTCCAGCAACTTAGCCAATTTGTTAATAATCCCTACTCAACTCATTGGGATGCAACTGTCCATTTGCTGAGATACTTGAAGGGTTGTCCTTCACTTGGTTTATTTTTCTTTGCCGCCAGCTCCATTGATTTGCAAGCCTCTAGTGATCTTTTGGGCGGCTTGTGAGGATACAAGGAAATCATTTACTAGTTATTGTGTTTTTCTTAGCTCTGTCTCATCTCATGGAAAACCAAGAAGCAAACTACGGTCTCTCGCTCCTCAACAGGTGAATACGGCATTGGGGCTACGGTGCAGTGAACTTCTTTGGCTTACTTATTTGGCTCATGATCCGTCGCCTTGCTATCCCTACTCCTATTCCTCTTTTTGTGACAATCAAGCGAGCTTTACACATTGTTGCCAACCCAGTTTTTCACGAACGCACTAAGCACTTGGAGATAGATTGCCATTTAGTGCGCAATCAATACAAAGCAGTCTCATTTCTCCCGTGAAGGTGGCTTCCTCTTCCCGGCTGCCTTGCGATCTTTTCACTAAGGCCTTAGCAACCGGGTCCATTTCGTTCTCTTCTTTTCAAGTTGGAGTCCAAGGACATTCATCAAGCCCCAACTTGAGGGGGATGTTGAGATATTGAAATACCATTTTCACTTTCTTTAGTTTTATATAAGAGTGCTACTTTCTATTACACGTTTTAACGATTTCTTCCATTTACTCGTATAAATAGTGGGTTTGTAATTTCGGTGGATATATTGAACACTAATTTTTCATTCCCGCAACAATGAATGGAACAAGATTTTTCCCTCTCTTCTATTTTGCTTGGGTATTTTACACAATTCAATTACTAAATCACAAATGTCCCAAGGATTTGGTTACTAACATGCAAATTAATTTACAATAGAAAGCCTATAGTCCGCTCAATAGACGACCATAGTCGAATTCATTCAACCACATTCATTTCACACATTCTTGTAGACAAAACAAACAACTATGATTCATTATTCAGAGACATGTAAATTTTGTTGGCCAATTAAAGATTGCCAAATGTCAAATTTTTATAACTCAAGATTTATCTTGATTTATTATTATTTCTTTTGATAATTATCACAATTTGTGATTAAAGAGATAAATACTAAATCTTGAAGGACCAATCAAATTAGAGTCTTCATCATATGAGATACCCAAGAACCCCTCTCCTACAAGTATAAATAGGGGTCATTCTCAAGGAATTAAATCACAATTCAAAGAGAAGAAATCAAGCAAAAGCGGTGGAGAAATTCTCTCAAGGCAAGAAGAACATATTCAAGGAGATCCACGGTGTTCACGGTGAAACTCAAGGCGTTGATCGTGGAGTCCACTCAAATCACGACGTTTGATTCGGGAATAAGCTTTCAAGCCCTCGAGTTAACGTCATTGAAGTCAAATCCATCTTGGAGGAAGATCAAGAGTCAAATCCACCAAGAAGGTCTCGAGTTTAAAAATCAAATATCATTGAATATTCCACGTTTGATTCGAGATTAAACCGTCAAGCCCTCGAATTAACGTTATTCAAATTCAAGTTCAAGTTTGGAGAAGACCAAGTGAAGAGTTCTTCTCCAAATTCTCAAATTCCGGATATTATATTCTCGAAGAGAAGAATCGGAGGATTTTCTAGAGATCGTAATCCATATTTAATGTTTTGTTTCGCATATTTTCAATTTGTACTATTTTTCTTGTTTGTTTATTCGCAGACAATAAAAAATTCGTGTTACAAATTTTTTGGCACGCTTAGGTGGGACAATCTTTACCTCTCATCTCTTCTCTTCAAACTAAGTTCATATATCAACGAAGATGGCCAACCATTCCAAGTCCACAAATATTAACCATTCAATGTCGAACCACGAAGCAAATCGCTCCAATATACAAGCATAAGAGGGCAAGGGAAGATGGTGAGTCATCGATCCATGAAGTTATTCCTCCACAAATGAAGGGGCATGGAAACAAGGTGGCAAATATGGAGCTGCAAATAAAGAATCGTTGGGCCCGCTCGACATGCACGCACGCCCTACAAGCTCAAGATTTGAAATCAGTAGCGATGGTGATTCAAGCTACATCACTCAAAAGCAACTTGAAAATTTGACGAAAGCCATTGAAGGGCTTGCAAAACATGTTCAAGAGCGAGACTCCCAAATCATGAAGTTGATAGACAAAGTAGACCAAAATGATTCAAGTCGTGTGATGGACAAACAAATCGGCTCAAGATGATGTTGAAACGTCCACAAGGCAACAACTAAACGGAAAAGAGGAGTCTCCAAAGAAAGGAGTTTCAAGTCTCATCGATGGCCTAATTCCATTGACCAACTCAAGGAGTTCATTATGGGGAGTATTAAAGACAAATTTAATGAAGACTCCTTGATATGAGTATAAACTATTAAATTTGTGTCGAATTTAATGAAGACTCCTTGATACGAGTTTAAACTATCAACAAATCTCAAACTCAAATTGAAGACTCCTTGACAAGAGTATAAACTATCAACATATCTCAAATGAATACTCATTGATACAAGTATAAACTATCTATATATCTCAAATTCAAATAAACTCCTCGATACGAGTATAAACTATATATGTCCAATTCAAATTGAAGACTCCTTGACAAGAGTATAAACTATCAACATATCTCAAATGAATACTCCTTGATACGAGTATAAAATATCTATATATCTCAAATTCAAATAAACTCCTCGATATGAGTATAAACTATCAACATATGTCCAATTCAAATAAAGACTCCTTGATACGAGTATAAACTTGATGCATATCTCAAATCCAAATGAAGACTCCTTGATATGAGAATAAACTGTCTATAAATTCAAGAACTCCTTGATAAGAGTATAAACAAATCTACAAATTCAAGTACTCGTTGATATGAGTTTAAACTATCTCTATATCCCAAGTCAAGCGAAATATTGTGAGTTGATCATTAGATGAAATAGTTCGAGACTAGTTCACTTTTCACATTCGCCGAAACAAATGCACGTGAACAAGTCTCGAGGGGCCTTTGTAGACATGAAAATTTTGTTGGCCAATTAAAGATTGCCAAATGTCAAATTTTTATAAATCAAGATTTATCTTGATTTATTATTATTTCTTTTGATAATTATCACAATTTGTGATTAAAGAGATAAATATTAACTCTTGAAGGACCAATCAAATTAGAGTCTTCATCATATGAGATACCCAAGAACACCTCTCCTACAAGTATAAATAGGGTCATCCTCAAGGAATTAAATCACAATTCAAAGAGAAGAAATCCAAGCAAAGGTGGTGGAGGAAATTCTCTCAAGCGCAAAAGAACATATTCAGGAGATCCACGGTGAAACTCAAGGCGTTGATCGTGGAGTCCACTCAAATCACGGCGTTTGATTCGGGAATAAGCTTTCAAGCCCTCGAGTTAACGTCATTGAAGTCAAATCCATCTTGGAGGAAGATCGAAGAGTCAAATCCACCAAGAAGGTCTCAAGTTTAAAAGTCAAATATCATTGAATATTCCACGTTTGATTCGAGATTAAACCGCAAGCCCTCGAATTAACGTTATTCAAATTCAAGTTCAAGTTTGGAGAAGACCAAGAAGAGTTCATCTCCAAATTCTCAAATTCCGGATATTATATTCTCGAAGAGAAAGAATCACAGGATTTTCTAGAGATCGTAATCCATATTTAATGTTTTGATTTGCATATTTTCAATTTGTACTATTTTTCTTGTTTGTTTATTTGCATACAATAAAAAAATTCGTGTTACAACTTCTTATACAATTTTTTAGTGGATCATAAAAACAAATGTAGTTATCTTTAATAATAGAATCATAAAGCCCAACACAAAGACAATTTGTTTCAACGTAATTGATTTATTGAGAACATTTGTAACTTACATGAATTATTCTTCTTCTTTGTGTTGAAGCTCGATGGTGCAAGCTCGATTCCGGTCGAATGGACTTTTGAACAGAGTGGCTGATTTGAGAGGAAGAGGTCGAATTAAAAGAAAAATTTGAAAGATTGTAGAAGAAGAAGGTAAAGTGAAAGAACCTTTGAAAACTCAATTTTCTTTTTATTAAATGGGTTAATATTTGGGTCAAACGGTTCAAGGCTAAAATGGTATGTTAGTCCGTTACAAAATCATTTTTTACTATCTCCACGTCTTAAACGTCCATCTAATCCTTGTAATATGATGTGAATTCCACAATGAGTGTTGTACCTGGTGAGTGATTGTGCAAATGGTCTTATTAATTTCCCAGCCAACAAGCAACAATCACATATCTCTTCCCGTGCAAAATCTCATTTGGTTCGCTGAAACTAATTAGTCGGCACATTTCAAATTACCCATTCATTTGTTGTCGGGTTTCTATAAATTTTCAAGTGGGTGAAAAGGGGTGTATGGTAGGGAGTTAGAGCATCCCCAAAGAACTCTAATTGGGAAATATTCTTTATTTTCAAGTCATCCACCAAAAATATTTTCCAATAAATTCTTTATTTTAAATTTTAAATTTAGAGAATGAGTTTTCATTCTCCAAATTTGGAGAGCCAAAACTCTATAATTAATTACATTATATTTCTTGCACTTTGAATGATATTTTTGAATGTCACTTTCCAAAAACAACACAAAATTTGAAAATTATCATAAATTACTTTTAATATCCTATGTATAATAAATTAATATTGAAAAAGAGAAAATAAAGAGTCAAGTACAAATAGAGTGTTGGAATATGTCAAAATATAACTCTTTAAATTTAAAGATCTTTCTTTATTTTACAAGAGATGCATTTAAATTTAAAGAATATCTTGGGAATTCTCTTACTTTACAGTCAATTATCCCATTGTGAAATTACAAATTACATCCCTCAAAACTAGAGTGCAGGTTGGATCCATGTCCGTGTGTCGGAGTTTGTAGTTTTGTGGGTTAGAATATGCCAACCCGAACCTCGAATCGATTAATTATTCGTGCGAGAATTTTCTACCGACCCACTTGTTAAAACCCAGTTAATGAAATTATTTTTATGTACATTTAATAATCCGAATCAATAAATTTAAGTTTTATAAAATCAATCACCATGGCACACTATCCAAATCGATAGAAAATGACACAATTCACAACATACGAAATGAATAATATAATTTCATAAATATCATAATTCACATCATACTAATCATATTTCGAGGACAACATACAAAAAGACATACAAAATAATAACAACATAAATAATTAAGAAGGTTTTAATATTTAAGTTTTAAGCGGATATCTTGTTTTTTTTTTAATTTCTTCTTACAATTAATTTTCTACTTAGTTTTCTTCTAAATTCACAAACGAGTGATATGGGTTAAATGAGTCATAACGAGTTCATCAAAACCCGATCTATTTAATTAACGAGTTATTTGGGTTCGATCCGATTTCGACTGGACCCATAGACCTAGAGATGGCAATGAGTAGGTACCCATCAATTTAAGGCTATCCATACCCAAACCCTATAATATTTATACTACCCGCACCCATCCCAAACCCGATTAAGAAACTACATCTATTACCCGTCTCGATCCCAAATCTATTTCCCAATACCCGTGTACTACCCGCACTCCACCTAAAACCCGTTTCTTTTATATAAAAACTTATAATTATATGAATATTTATATAACTATTAAATGGACACCCTACCAAAAACTAATTATTATATAAGAAAATACTAATATGTAAATTCTTAATAAATATAACAATTAACCATTTTAATTTTGTAAGGCACTAAAGGCTATTATCATTCATCAACTAAATCAAAAGCATTACAATACATTCCTTAAAACTCGTATAAGCAACAATGGTAGTCCGGTACATCATTTAATTTATAAAACTACACCATCGAGACAAGTAGTTTTATCAAGCAACAAAGATAAAATAGAGTTGATTTGATCATAAATTCAAAATAAATGACAACTTTATATCTTCTTTTTACAAAATAAAAATTCATGTTGGGCTTCTATCAAGAACGTATAATGTTA
Source organism: Rehmannia glutinosa (assembly GCA_016081115.2). Taxonomy (NCBI): domain Eukaryota; kingdom Viridiplantae; phylum Streptophyta; class Magnoliopsida; order Lamiales; family Orobanchaceae; genus Rehmannia; species Rehmannia glutinosa. The sequence goes on along the minus strand of JABTTQ020002479.1, from coordinate 734,648 downwards.
GATGGAAAAAATAAATGAAAGTACTAAGGGGTTAGCGGGTTCGAGTAGTGATGGGTATCCGAGGGCTAAAACTTTACCCTACCCGTATATAAATGGGTAGTAATTTTTCATCCCATACCCGTCCCAAATTCAAAAAAGACTACCCATACCCGTCCCATTAGGGTATGGGCGGGTGGGTACCGCATCTACTCATCTCGCCGCCATCCCTACATGTAGACCTGCACCCATACCCATTAATTTTATATTAGGTTAGGTGACGGATTATTGTCTCGAAACCGACACCCCTATCTCAAAGTATACTTGTCATATCACCTTTGACCTTACCATCATTTACGATTTAAAAAGTATTTATTTCTATTTAAGTTATATGCGTAAATTATATTTGGAACATACTAAAAATATATTCACTCTAATCACTCACTTTTATGTGAAAACACTTAATTAAATATAATTTTATTTTCAAACTTACATATACTTTTATTTTTATACTTAAACATATTTTTATTTTTATATAAAAACAAATCAATTTTCAAACACTAGAAAATGAAAATTGGAATTGCAAATATATCAATATAGAAGGTTTTCACTTGGATATAGCGAAAGATGTCCACGTCAACTTGTCCAGATCTGTCCGTCCTCATCCTAAAAAGAGGATACCCCACAATTTTTCGTCCAATCAAACCGGACACTAACAGATAGGATAATAATTAAAAACCATTGGCTAATATTATCAAGCGAACACCCTATTAACTGTACTATCACCACACTCCAAAACACTATCGCCACTCCATCTCCGCATGAATAGTTCGTACCTTGTCCTACCCCAAGTTGTACATTTCATTCAAATCATCAGAAACTCCCTGGCATTCTCATTTCATTCACGTTCTCCTCTTCTCCAATTTCCATTTCTTTCCCCAAATTAGAAGGCAAAACGCAAAAAGCAAACAGGTTCTCGCAAAACGATGGAACATAACAACCTGCACCAAGGCGCGGCGCCACCGCAGGCGGCGGTGCCGACTTATCCGGCACAACCTCCGTACCAGCACCTCCTCCAGCAACAGCAGCAGCAACTGCAGATGTTCTGGACCTACCAGCGGCAGGAAATCGAGCAGGTAAACGATTTCAAGAACCATCAGCTCCCATTGGCTCGCATTAAGAAGATCATGAAGGCCGACGAGGACGTGCGCATGATATCGGCAGAGGCTCCGATACTCTTCTCAAAGGCGTGCGAGCTCTTTATTCTCGAGCTCACCATCAGATCTTGGCTCCACGCCGAGGAGAACAAGCGCCGGACGCTCCAGAAAAACGACATTGCCGCAGCGATTACTCGCACGGATATATTTGATTTTCTGGTTGATATTGTGCCCAGGGATGAAATCAAGGATGAGGCGGCGGCTTTAGGGGGGATTGTAGGACCACCGCCGGGTGCGGCTGGGGTGACGGGTGTGCCCTACTATTACCCGCCTATGGGACAGCCAATGATGGGTAGACCGGCCGTGCCTGGGGTGGATCCCGGTGTTTATATGCAGGCATCACCGCCATCTCAAGCGTGGCAGTCCGTGTGGCAGACCACCGCCGAGGATGGTTCCTATGCCAGTGGCGGTGGTGCGAGCAGTGGACATGGAAACCTGGACGGACAAGGGTAATTCTGCCGTTTCATCTTCTCTTTCTCTGTCTTTTTTTTTTTTTTTTTCATTTCTCTTTTCTGTTTCTGTATTTGAAAGATTGGAGAATCACTGGAATCCAATTAATTTGCTTTCTGGTGATTTTTCTAAGATGTTTGAGCTAGTCTTTGTTATTGTTTTTATGTAGAGTTATGCCCCTTTAATCTAGCTATATTCTTATTATTTTTACTTAGAATTATGCCCTTTTATATGCCATAGCTGCATATCTCCACTAGAATTTTACCCTTTTATGTGCAATACTTGTACAATTATTTTCTTTACTGTTATGGATTTGTATATTGTGTTGTTTTGATATTCAGTAACATTGGGTTCTTGTTCTAGTAAATTTTGTCTTTAAGTTTTCCCAACGAATAGAATTATGCTCATGTGCTGAGGTTGCTGTGTACTTCACTGGGATATGTTATTAGCACAGGAACATTAGCTTAGATTCATGAGAAGCATTCAAAGAAGATGTTACTTTTGTTTGATACCAAAAGAATGCTGTATTTCCAAATATCTGTGGATTAAGACATTGCGTCTCATAATAAGTCCAGGAGAAACTTTTTATTTATTATGACTTTTGTTTTGTTGACCTTTTATATGTTATTGTAGCGTAGCGCATCATGGCTTTCGCATTCAACATTTGTGCATTGTTCGTCTTCTGTTTCCAGTTTGTTTCCGGCTAATATTGAGTTAGAGGAAATGAGATAACTTCACCAGAAATATAAGGCCAATTTACTAAGAGTTCGACCAAAGTAGTTTTATGAACATCCATAAAGGCTCACAGAGAAACTGAGACAATATAAATACAAGTCTAGTTTCTGAAGCTGCATATTTTGCTAGCACTCTAAGTTGTGTGTGCAAGCAATAATAATCAAATAAAAGTGTTAGATTGCTTGCAAGCTCGACAAAACAGTGTGACCAAGCACTGCATAGCTTGCTTTTAAAATGCTTGTAAGGACTTTAAAATATATTTTACAAAATTATTTTTCGCTGTACTGGTGTAGTGGTTCAAGTTTGTTGGATGAACAACTTTAGGGACTTAATTTGCAAATCTGGGAGTTGCTTGAATTAAATTGTTTGAGAGAGGAGGATAAGAGAAACCCTAGTTTTTACTCCTCTAGCTTACAACTTGGGTTCACACATTGCAAGCCTTAAGACATATCTTAAAGGGCATTGGGGATGATATTCGTGTGTGCAATTCTCCGGTTCTGTACAAGGGCAGCTTGTAATGCACGGTGCTTCACAATTGATGAGGGCACACTTCTTGGTGTGATTATTGTGGTATCCATGTTGAACTCAGAAGGTAACAACATCGTTTAGCCAGTTTTTGCCAAGCGGACAAACATGCCTAAGAATTTTTAAGCTTATTGGGTCCATTTGTAGGCCTGTGGCGTAATGTTGAAATAGTCAAATATGCTTTAAAACTTATGAAACGTTATGAAGTTTATAAACACAGTTTTTTTGAACGTATATTCTTGATCAATGTTTTATGGGAATTTCGTCCTAGATTGAATTATATGCAACTGATTCTTAATGTAGGGCACAGTTCAGGAGAATTAGTTTATAGAGTGACCACATGTTTTTGTGTTATGTTGGGAATGTATAGTCTTCTGTTTCGTCATGGTTTGTTATTATGTGACTTTCTATGTCCAACTCATGTTTTGGATTCTTAATCAGCAGTCATTCAGACTATGTTGGTGCAAAATTGTTTGGCTTTGAAGTCTCTTGTTAATTCAGCATATTTCCTGCCTAAAAGGGGATAATTCTCACCTGAAAGCCATGGACTTAAAGGAACAAATTAACTATCTTTGCTAGAGACTAAAATGAATTGTATATGTGAGGTAGTGCTAATGAGATGAAGCACGAATGAGTTCTTCATGGTTTGAACGATTGCTGAATACTGTGTGTTTAAATCCGCTTTCTATGTTTCTTTAGTACACTGGTTATATACATTTCTATTTGTCAATTGTCATGTCAATATGTCATGCTTTAAAAAAATAAAACAAAAATTTCTTTTAATAACATAATATGCTGATACATATAGGAATTGTTTGGCATTTTTGATGGAATTGGATAAAAAATTAGGATGAGATAGGATTACACTGTTCAAGTTATATAATACCATTTATTATTGTGTTTGGGATATGTGATTGATGTATAATATTTTTGAATATATAATCATAAATTATGTTTGGTATAACTGATTAAGTTGGATAAATGTGTAAAATGTCCTTAGTACCCTTCCATGTGCATTTAATGTTTATCCCCTATTTTCCTGTATCCCACTTTCGATTATTTTCTCATCTGCGACAGAAAACTGTTATTAATTTAGGAAAAATTACAAAAAAAAAAAAAAAAGAGTTGGTTCTGAAATTCAGCTTCATATGTATTGCTATAAGCTTTTTGCATGTTCATATATTTGTTCACTCGACTGCTCAACCATGCTTTGTTTTTTTGTCATCCTTAGTTTGTGAATCAAAATAAGCACTCTCAATTGTTTACGGATGTTTGCACCAAAATAAAAATTTAAATCAACTTATAGTTGAGAAGCTAAACGTAGACGATATACTTCGATTATTGCAGGAGTTACCTCCTTTCGAGAAAAAAATTAAAAAAATAAAAATAAATAACCGACATAAGGAAAACACAAGAATGGACATGGATACTTTTAGGTTTCGTTTGGTTGGGCATAATAGAAGGGATATTAATCACTTTTCTAATATTTCACTCATATTATATTGTTTGGTTCACACATCCATGGCCGCGAAATTAGCATGACCGGTTCTTTATCCTTCTCATCCAGGTAATAGGTATCCCATCCTCTATGTGGGATGAGGAATACATCCCAATATCATGCTATTATAAATTAGTCCTTGTAATTGTGTAGGGTGATATAGGAATATGAATTATAATTTAAGGGCAATAAGGTAATTCAATACTTATTGGGCTATTACTATCTCTTTTAAACCTAACAATTTAATAGACAACCCTTACAATCCAACAACCCAATCACTCATACAAACACATTATTGGACTTAATAAATCTATGGGAAAAGGCCAATAAAGCCGCTGGTGAAAATAATCAAACCCAATCCTATTGTTGAACCAAACGAAGCCTTAACGAATATCAAAAGGAAAATTGGCATCGTTATTAAACTAGACGAAAATAAACTTTTGATAATCTAGGAATTAAAAAATAATCACAAACGATTCCTATAATACATTTTGGTTTACGATGGTTGGAAATCCAATAAATATTATTACCTTTCTCGATTTGGATGTGGGCAAGGGTTTTCAGAGGAACAAGATGACTTTTTTTTTATAGTTCAGGGGTTTAGGATTTTTAGGATTTAGGGTTCGAGTTTATGGCATTCTAGACATTTCGCATCGAGTGATTCATTGTGATTGTATAATACGAAGTGGTGGGTTTGGTATTAACAATCAATTGAAATTGGTATTATAACCCTAAAAGTTATATTGGGCCTAGATCAAGTTTCCCAAATAAAAAATAAGACATGATAAATGGGCTTATCAAGGGTTATTCTCATTGCCAAACAAGCCCTTAGGATTTGATCATGATCTAATTATATGGATAATTACAAAACACCCCCTGATGTTTGGGTTAATTATGAAAAATTTCTCGAGGTTTTTGAAAATTACAAAATCACCTTATGGTTTGATTTTATCTTAAATTCAAGAGGATTAACTATAATACTTCTATAAAATTCAAGGTGATTTTTGAAATGGTTTTGCTTATAAAGGAAAACAATATAGACGAAATCAAATTTCAAGTTTTTTTTTTGTAATTCTAAAAACCTATGTTTTTTTAAATTAGCCCAAACCTTAAGGGGTTTTTGTAATTGCTCGTTTATGTTTATTTATTTAGTTAAAGGAGCAAAAATGTAAATATTTTAGGGCCCGTTTGATAAACGAATAGACCTTAAACAATGGTATACTCATTTTTTATTAGCTTGTGAACATGCTCCTTTAGTGTCCGCATATAAATGTTCATGAATAAGCTCACATAGTGTTTGTCTAGAATTGTTCATGAATAAGCTTGTAAGGGCTCGACTAATAGCTCAATTATGTTTCAATTACTATTAAAAGAATGTTATTTAATTTAAAATTCCTAGTTTAAAAACTCAAACACCTTTTCTTATTTGTTCGAAATAAAGTTAATTTTGTTTGTTTATTGTTTGCGAACAAGATTATTGATTGTTTAAGAATACATAATGAGCACGAACTCGAATACAAATGAGTTCATGAACATGTTAATGAACAAATCCAAAAATCAAATAATTTTATCACGTTGAACACAAACAAATCTTTTAAAATGTGAACCGAGCTCGAACAAGTACAAAATTAAATGAATATTTGACAAACAAGCTAAAGCTCGACTATGGCTTGCCTTATTTCTATGTTGATATAAAATTTAACATATAACAATATTAAAGGATAATTTCAATATGTCACACCAACAAGACAAAATCCTTGCCACCGCCAAATGTGATATTACAATATGCAATGTCCTCATGCCACTTTCATAAAAAATACACCAAAATTAACTACTTCCAAAATAAAAACATACTTTCACAAAATACATTTTGGGACTCTCAATCGAATCGAGTCAAATATAAATATATTTTATTCGTATTCTGTTCATTTAGAAATTATTATTATTCAAATTCTTTTAATATTTGAATGTAAAATTAATTCTTATTCTTATTTGAAAATATATTCGAGTATTTGAAATTAATTCAAAATATTTTCTCGAGACATTTCTAAAGAATTTTTAGAAATTGGACTTTTGGGCTCTAATATTTAATGGACTATTTTTAAATTTTCTAAAAATATTGTTCAAGCTTAATATTATTTGGATCAAATCAAGTTTATTTCCAACATGTTTATTATTTATTATCGACTAATATAAATTATATATATATAGATTATATACTACGATTTTGTACACACACACACCATCGAGTGAGACACAATGGTCTAATCTTAACCATCCTTCATTATTAATCAATGCGTGTGATTTAGTGAAAAATATTTATATTAAAATATTAATTTAATCAATATAAGGGTAATAGGGTAAAATAACATAACAAAGTGGTTACAAAAATGGAATATGCAAATCTCTTTCTCTCTCATACATCTCTCAAACTCACGCTCTCTCTCTCTCCTCTCTCTCTCTCCATTAACGTTAATGAAAAAAATGTGAAGAACTCAAACTGTGAAAAAAAAATGTGAAGAAGATGAGCATTTATGTTCCAATTGAAAAAGTAAAAATAAAGAACTCGAATCGGTTTATATTTAACCCACACTTTATAAACTGATTTTACAGAGAAAAAAATCGTGAAGAAGAAGATGATTTGTTTCTAAATGAAGAAACAACCATGACGAACTCGAAAGTGGTTTATATTCTATCCAAATTATATACGTAATTTGTAAATTTCCGTGTTGGAAATGGTGCAAAAATACTTTGGGGACATTGCATAAATTACTATAAGATCGTGCATATTTGAAACCATGCAAAGAAACATCAACTATACATTATCTAAAAGATATTTATACAATGTGAAAAACTAAAAATATAGTGCATATACCTAACTATGCAATGCGTCACAAAACTATGCAAAGAAAATCAACTAACTATGCATTATCTAGAAACTATATATGCAAAGGTGTGGAATAACTAAATATGCAGTACATTATACTCAACTATGTCTTATTGTCGTAAAACAATGCAACAAAAACAACTAAATATGCATTATTTAATAGTTATTTAAGCAACAGAAGAACCCTAACTATACTGTAAAATAAAAAAAATTGGAGAAAAAAATCGCTTCCAAATAAATACCATTAAATCCGAGCAGTTACAATCTCACACCATAAAAACGGTTTCAAAAAGTCAAACATACCAGAAAAACCGCTGGTTAAGACACAATTACAATCTTACCCTTAATTTGAGCGAAAAAAATGGAAAAACAAAAAAAAAAAAAAAAGCGATTCAATCGGACCCATTGAAATTTGATAATTAACGGGTATGATGAGTCCACATTATCTCACCCAGGAGGGTGGTCTCATTTGAACCAAATCCTATATATATATGGGAAGAGTTATATGAGACCTATGTCTTAGATAAAGTACGTAAGACCAAATCTGACCACGATCAACAAATTTCAATGACTAATAATAAATATGCTTAAAATATATAAAAATAACCAATTAAATTGATAAAGGGGTATATTAGTCCAAACCAATCAATCATATCCCATGAAATTAGGGAAGTTACACACAACAATATATCTATTATCTTACCATCTAAAACCATAGCAAAATTACGTAATATTTGTAAGCAACAAATATACAATGTCTAAACAACATATTTGTCATCAATAAGTAACACGGTTGACATAAAAAAGCAACAAAAATACATATATACAAGACATATAACCTATTTAAATCAACAGATTTGCACCCATCTTAGCAACATTATCTACTTAAATAAGCAAAATAATTGTCTTCAATAAGCAACACAACACACATAAAAAGTAACATACTTACTTAGCAACATTGTTCTGCCTAAATAAGCAATATATTTATCCTTGATAAGCAACATAGTTGACATAAATAAGCAACATAATAATATATATATAAAAAGACAAATCAAAGAGAATAGTTTGTGGTTGCAATATTGTCTGCCTAAATAAGCAACATATTTGTCCTTAATAAGCAACATATTCCGCACAACGGAATGCGCCAATATTAATTGCAAGTTTGACTGTGAAAGGAAAGAGAGAATTTTAGAGATACAATTTCAAACATATCCAAAAAAGCAACATATTTGTCTTCAATAAGCAACATATTTCTCACAACGGATAAGGTCATAGATACGCTTTCAAGAAAATCCCAAACAATTCGGAATGTGAACGAGCACTACCAAAAATAACTCCCGTTTTTTATTGATATTCAAACAAAATTACCTACTTATCCTTAACAACCATTAATTAACTATAATTTGCATCGATAAAAAGAAGAGGTCAATGCTCCGTTTGGTCTCACGTACTTTTTTAATTTATATGGACTCACTGTATCCAAATCCATATATATATATATATATATATATATATATTATAAGGGATTGGGTTATTTGAGATCAATTTGTAAGCTAAGTCCGTAAGGACAAATCCTAACCATTGATCCATTTTAATAAACTACCCATTTAACCTATTTAATATATATTTGTCTTATTAGAAAATACTAAGGGTAAATCACCAATAAAAAATCAATTAGAACTAAGTAGTGGACGGTTACAAAAAAGAGATTTGCGAAAGATTTTCTTAATATTTCTCTTCCTTCCTAGATGCCTATTACCTAAAAATAGCATCCATGGAATTTCGAAAACTCCCACATCTTCATTTTTTTCGTACTCAACAAATTCTAGACAAATTGCGAAAACCATATGGAAAAAACCAGATGCGTGAAAATTTCAACACCATTAGCAAAATAAAGGGATATTACAAATTTTGAAACTCCACCACAAAAAGAGAAAAGTTGTATTCTTCAAGACACCCTACTCGATCGAGATAATACTATATATGCAACAAAATGATACTAAATAAGCAAAGAACTCCAACATAAACATACAATGATTTAGTACAGAAAAAAATAATTGGCTGAAAATATACCAAAATTATATTAAATATGTAATAGATGCATACTAAATAAGAACTAACAAATTATTTAATAACATAAAAACAAATTTGCTTAAAATGCACACGAATCATATTAAAAATGCAACAAATGCATACTAAATAAGGATTAACCAAAAGTAACCACTTAATGGTTGAAAATGCGCCAAAATCATACTAAATAAGAAATACCTTAAAGAAAACATGAAATGGCTAAAATACACCAAAACCATATTATATATGCAACAACGCCATACAATATTAAACAATAATAAAAATAATCATGCAATAGCGATGAAAAAAAATGACACCTCGATATTTCGGACAAAGCAAAAACATAAATGTAAATTCACCAAATTGCCTGATAACAAATTCATATTATATATGCAATGAAATCATACTAAATAAGCAATAATCGAACATAAGACTTGCAATGATTCAATGCCATAAAAACTACCAAATTTTGAAACCTTCTAAAATCCGCTAAAATAATCCTCTATACACGCTTCTTGATAGTGATATGGGATGGGGAGGGAGTTAATTACTTTATTTCCCTTTTGAATTATTCATAATTTGAAAAATTATTGTACTACCCTTAAAATCAATTTAAAAAAATAAAAAAATATTAAATAGGGCCTAATAAAAAATGTCCAACATTGATTTATCCTCGCGTACTCATCCCAAGATGGTGGACTCATTTGATCCAAACTCTATATATAATATATGTTTGAATATTTGTTCAAATACTCGAATCGAATATAATTATATTCATATTCATATTTACATAATATATGAATCAACAAATATTCTTATTTAGATTCGTCTAATTTTTCGAATTTGAATACCGAATCGACTCAAAAAGATTTGATTTTTCCACACCCCTATCTCTCTCTTTCCACCCCACCCAAAAAGAAAATAGAAATAAACAAATTCACCTCATTTTATAAACCAATTCTATTTGTTGGCCACTCTTCTCCTAGTCCCACAAATTCATTTGCCTTTGGTTAATAAGAACTTGAAGGTGTTGGAAGTATAATTTCCAATTAACTAAGCATCAAGAGTGTTTGGAATTCTTTGAATACATGCACTTTGAACATTCATGTACTTAGAAAAGAGAGAAAAGTCTAATATTGTTGCCTAGTTTTTTGATATGTCTTGGCTATAAATATCTATGTAATTCAAGTCTTTTGGTAGTAAGAAAAGTCTATCAATAAAATAAATTCTATCCCTAAATCCTTGCAAGTGCAAAGAACACTCTAGTATCGAATTTCCTACAACCTGTTCAATTGATTTCATCTCCAACAAATTGTGGTATCTAGAGCCTGGTTATATATATATATATTTATATCTCCAAATATCAACCTTATTTTCCTTCTCTAAACGATGGCATCAAATCAAGTTCCTATTTCCATGTTTTCCTATACACCTAACCAAGTTCCCATATTTGAAGGAGAGCATTTTGATTATTGGAGCAGTCAAATGGAGACTCTCTTTATTTTTCAAGATCTATGGAAGGTTGTGGAGGATGGTTTTCAAGAACCACCACAACAACATAATGATGAAGAAGAATGGATCAAACTCAATAGAAAGATTACAAGAAAAATATAAAGAAAGATGCAAATGCTCTCGGATTTATTCAACAAGGATTGACTCCGAATCCATGGAGTCAACAGAGTCAAACAAGCATGAGATATTTTGAAAGAGGGATTTCATGGAAAGAAAAAGGTAACATCAATAAAGCTCCAATCTCTTTGGCGGGAGTTTGATAATTTATCCAAGGAGGATAATAAAAATATGCAAGTCTATCTAACACGAGTTGCTGAAACTGTAAATCAAATTAGAAGTCTTGAAGACATTATTGAAGAAAAAAAGTTGTTCAAAGAATTCTTCGAGTCTTCCTCGAAATATGATTATATTGTTGCCGCAATAGAGAATCAAACAATTTATCTACATATACCTTTCATGATTTGATGAGTTCTCTTCAAGCACATGAAGAAAGAATGGGCAGGTTCTCAAATCAGTCACTTGAGCAAGCTTTTGAGTCCAAGATGAATTTTTCTAACTCAAATGCTAAAATGCAGCAACAATGCAGAGGAGGCTCTTTCCGAAAAAGAGGAGGACCATCCCAAGATAGAGGAGGATCATTCCGAGGAAGAGGCAACGGAAGAGCACAAGGCAACCAGTCAAGAAACTATGATGAAAGTCTGAATCATCAAGTTGAACTTCAAATCTCTTTTGTAAAACAAGGATGTGAAGGATGAAGCAAATCTTACTAAAGATGAAGGTGAACAACTTTTTTCATGTATGTCAGTCCAACAACAAGCACAAAATGTGTGGTACCTTGACAGTGGTTGCAACAGTCATATGACTGGAAACATAAATTTCTTCCTCAATCTTAATCAAAGCTTCAATTCAGAAGTGAAGCTAGGTGATGGAAAATTACACCGCTCCGAAGGAAAGGGAACCATTGTTGTTCAAAATAAAGGAGGTAAGAAAAGAATGATCAGTGATGTCCTTTTTGTGCCTAGCTTGACTAGTAATCTCCTTAGTGCTGGGCAACTGCTTCAAAAGGTTATTCGTATTTTTTGATGAGGAGAATTGCTGAATATTTGATAAGAAAATCAATTGCACCATCACCACAGTCTCGATGAATTCAAGCAAAGTGTTTCCCATGGTTATACCTCTTGAAGAAAAAGTGGTGTGCGGTGAAAATATTGACCAATCTCAAATTTGGCATTTGAGATATGGACATCTTAATAGTATGGGGTTGCAAATTCTCAAGCAAAAACATATGGTGGTTGAGCTTCTTGAAATTGAAATAAAAAACCAAGTTTTTGAAGGATGCATATATGAAAAAATGCATCGATTTCCTTTTCCAAGACAACTTGGAGGGCTAAAGAACCTTTGGAACTTATTCACGCGGATATTTGGGGTCCTTCAAGAACTCTCTCATTTGGAAACAAAAGTACTTTATTTTATTTGTTGATGACTACTCAAGAATGACGCTAGTCTAGTTTTTGAATGAAAAGTCGGAGGCTTTTTGGCATTTCTTAAATTCAAGGCTCTTGTAGAAAAGTAATCTAAAAATCAAATCAATACCCTTCGGACAGACCGGGAGGTGAGTTTATTTACACTCCATTTATTGAGTATTGCAAAACTAATGGAATTCAAAGGCAACTCACGGTTCGGCGAAGTCCCCAACAAAATGGTGTGACCGAGCGAAAAAATCGCACAATCACCGAAATGGCTAGAAACATGATGATTGGGAAAGGTTTACCGAGAAAGTTTTTTTGAAGCTGTACATGCATCTATTTATATTCTAAATAGGTGTCCTACAAAAGCGATCCACAATCGAACACCATTTGAAGCCCGACACAAGAAAAAGCCTGTTGTTGATCACTTGAAGATTTTTGGCAACATTGCATATTCTCATATCTCTACTGCAAATATTGATAAATTTGCTGAAAAAGTGAAAAGCTTGTTTTTGTTGGGTATAGTGATGAATCAAAAGGCTATCGCCTTTATAATCCTATAACTCGCAAGCTTGTTGTTTCAAGAGATGTCATATTTGATGAAATGGCATCATGGACTTGGGAAGAAAATTCATCCGTTGATATCTCAAGATGATTTCTTTGAAGCATCAAAGTTTGATGATGAACTTGACCAAGTTAATCCACCTCATAGCTCAAGTCCTAACCAACCAAGTTTTTCACACCAAGATGAACAATCAAGTTCGATTCGCCGATAAGAAAGACTTTCTCTTTGAGAGAACTTTATGAGATATCAAAATTTGCTCTCTTCACTTGTGAACCACAAAATTATGAAGATGCAAAAAACAAAAATATAGAAAAAAGTAATGGAAGATGAGATTGCTATGATAGAAAAAAACTAAAACTTGGGGATTTTGTGGATATGCCAATGCACAAAGAAGATATTGAATGAAATGAATTTTTAAGACAAAGTATCATGAAGATGGAAGCATACAAAAGCACAAGGCGAGCCTTGTAGCGAAAGGATATTCTCAACAACCCGGTTTTGGTTTCAATGAAACTTTTGTACCTAGGTTGTTAGAATGGAAACTATTCGAGTTGTTCTTACACTTGCAAAGCCACGATTAGAGCTTCAAGTATTTCAATTTGATGTCAAGTCGGTTTCAACATTGAGCTTGAAGAAGAGGTTTATGTGAAACAACCTCAAGGATTTGAAAAAAAGGAAAAGAAGATAAATTGTATTGCCTTAAGAAAGCACTTTACGGCTAAAGAAAGCTCCGAGAGCTTGGAATAGCAAGATTGATGGTTATTTTCTCAAGAATGAATTTCATTGAAGTCCTAATGAGCCGTCTCTCTATATGAAGAAACAGAGCCATGATTTCTTAATTGTGTGCATCTATGTAGACGATCTTATCTATATGGGCACTAATATCAAGATGATTCAAGATTTCAAGCAAACAATGATGAATGAATTTGAGATGACTGATTTGGGAGTCATGAAGTATTTCCTTGGGATACTAGTGAAGCAACCCAAAGGAGAGATTTTTATCTCTCAAGAGAAATACATTGAAGATCTTTTGAAGAAGTTTCATATGGAGAATGGTAAACCAATTTCTACTCCAATGGCAGCGAATGACAAGCTCAGAATTGATGATGGTGCGGAAAAAACTGATGCAAAAATATTCAGAAGTTTGGTTGGTTCTTTGATTTATCTCACTAACACGAGGACAAATATTGTTCAAGCTGTGAGTATGATATCAAGGTTTATGAGTGAGCCAAGTAAACTTCATTTTGCTGAAGCTAGAAGAGTCTTGAGATATTTTAAAGGAACAAAGAAAATGGGCATTAAATATGTAAAAGAAAATGTGTGAAGCCCCGATTTTTCCGAGCATATGATTGATCCTTTTGTCGTCTATGTATTTGATCGACTACTATTTTACCGCGTCACTTTGACGGGTAAATATTAATAATATATATATTTTGCAATTTATTTCATTTTAATTATTACTTGTGATCATGATCATTTATTAATTCTATTTCGCAATTATAATCACTTGATTGATCATTATTACTATTCTTGTATTTATTAGTCACCTTAGAATTTTAAGAGACTATTTAGTTTAGAGACTTTTACCTTATAGAATTAAGAATTTGATTTAGTATAAGTGATCATGAGACTTATAAGTGATCAAGGAAATCACTAATTATTTTGAAGATTGATATTATTCAACTATTATCATCAAATTTGAGACAAAAAAATTATATGGAATTACCAATTTGCCCCTAGGTGGACGACCATGATGAGATTTTTGGAGTAGAAATATCATCCAACTCTTGTACACTTACACCTTATATTAGTCATCTTGTGTATAATTACACCATTAATTCAAACATTATACACATTATCTTATACCTCAATTTTATATCATTAAAATTCCCCAACATATTCTATTCTTCCCAATAATTTTCTTATTCCTATCAATATTCCATTCAAACCCATACTTTGACCCCTCTCTTTGTCTCCATGCAAGAGACCATTTGCAAGATTGAATTTTTCTTCCTCCTCTCTCTCATACTACACGGCCAAGAGGCCATTTTGTGCCAAAAACTGGTTCATTTTTTTTTCACCAACTTCTTTCTCTCTCACTCTCTCTCTCTCTCTTGTTAGCAATCTTCCAACTTCTTTCTACCTTTCTTCCTCTTCTTTCTTAACACTTAGAAAATTTCAAGACTTCTTCCTTTCTTCATCCAAAAATTCGAACCAACTTACTACTACAAGGTAAGAAATGTTGTTCTCCAATTCATCTTAATATCCTCTAGCTCATCACCTTCCCTTCTTAACTTAAGCTCAAATTTAATTTTTGGAGGTACATTTAGAAGACTTTGAAGACTAGAGCTTGACATCACCTTGAAGAGGATTTCAAGACTTGAAGAAAATTTTGAAGATTTAGACTATAAGGTAAGATAGTGGACTCTAGTGTATTTTCCTTCTTCCTTCTATTTTTCTTCAATTTTAACACCCCTTTTTCATTTTTGAGAAATAGGGGCTGACCTTAGGTGATTTTGGAGTTGAACCAAAAATCCCAAATTTGAAGCTTCAACTAGTTTCAAATCACCTACTACACAAGGTAAAGTGTAGTATTTCCAATTTTCTTATCTTCTTCTTTTCTTCTTAATTTTTCACTCATTTTTCCTAACTCTAAACTTTTGATATTTCTTCACTTATGGGCTGACCTATGTGACCTTATACAAAGTTGTGAAATTATCCTTTTTATTTCACAATTTTCCAAATTTAAGGTGGGTGGAAAAATTCTTTCAACTTCTAGGTGCTTTTATTAAAATGCATGTAGAGTTTTGATCATGTGCACTTGAGATATATAATTTATGTATTGCATGTCAATTTTATGTATCAAGTCATGAAATTTCTTAAGTGTTGCTCAAAATTGCTATTTATTGAACTTTAGGTGCATGTTTGTACAATTTAATGTTCTATTTGATGAATTCTTCTATGAATTGGACATGCATGTGTATGATATTTGAAATCCATGTTTTGGATGACTTATAACCTGGACAAGTCGAGCATAATTGATTAAATTTCAATTTTTGGACTTAAAATGCAAAAATGGAAAGTTGGTGGACTAAATTAAAAGAAAATAAAACTTAAAGGACTCCTCTGCAAATTTCGAATTTTGGGACTGTACTCAGGTTCAAAAATAACTTTTGGACATTTTAATAAAGTTTTAAGAGTTTTAAGATAAATAAAATCAACCTTTAAAAGCCCAAGGACTAGATTGTAAAATTTGAGAAGATTAAGGGCTACTTTGTAATTTTTGAAACTGTACCAGACCTTAATTTTAAAATTTAAAATTTTCACTCTTAAGGGACTGGAAATGACATATTTTAAATGTATTCCAAAAATCCAAGTGTTTAGAGCTTGGAAAGTAATTTTACTAAAATTGAGGGACTAAAGTGTAAAAGATTAAACTTGAGGACTCAAATGAAATTTTCAGGACTTATGTAGCCCATGCACCTGGAAATAATAATTTAACTATAATATAATTATATTTTGGACCTAAGGTTCAAATTTCATGACAATTGGACCCCTAAAAGCCTTAAAGGCAATTATTTCAAAATGGGACAAAAATGAGATTTTCAAAAGTTAAGGGACCTAAACTTATTTCTTTTTAAAACAGTTTTTGTCCCAATATCCTACTAACCTTATTGATATTTTTCAACTATAATCACATTAAAATCCCTTCCGGTTTGTGAGTTCCGATTATTTTAAACTTAAGGCCCGAAATGACAATTTTAACAAATTTGGGGCCAATGTGAGAATTTTATAAAAACTCGACCTCAAAACTTTAAAAACCTGAATCTCTGAACAATTTAGGGATTTTAGGAACTGACCTCATAATTTTTCAAGGTCGGGATATTTATTTATTCAATTTTTAACCCCAAAAGTATTGGTTTTTACAAAACGGGGCTAATTGTAAATTTTCTTTTTATCAAAGACCTAACTTAAATTATTTTTCTTTTACTAAAACAGCCCTGGACCCTCTGACTTTAATTATTAATTAAAGTATTTTATTTTCTCAAAAATCCTTGACTTATCGGATCGTCTTGACCGATTAATACCCGATCGCGGGCGACTTCCTTGTCTTGCGATTTCGAATCCATAACGGACTTATGTTCCACCTAATCTTTCAAGATATCGAAGATTGCTTATCCTTCCGATAATCGTCTTCATCCAAATAACTCCACCAACGCCATAATTGCCACTCGTAATTTTCAAATTTGTTTCTGAATCGCTTCAATCAATAATACTGATCATTGCTGGTTGACTACGAACTTGTATTTACTTTCTGCTGAGTCAACTTGGTGTGTCGAGCTCACGCAATCGGAATGGATACGTCGGGGATGGAACCGGCAACTCGGGCCGCTATTCCACTCTTCCGCCCCATCGCCCTAATCCCGCAAACCGAGGGACGAAGTTTGTCTAAGGGAAGCGGGTCGTAGTACTTGAGGTATAATCATGATTATGACAAATCCGAGCCTTGCTAGCTCGAGTGGATTTTGTCTTTGCCTATGGAGCGATAAGGTGATAGGTCTTGGACCATCTTGCTTGGGGAGTTACAAGGAAGAATGAAGGAATCATTGCCCGATCCACACGATTCCGAGTTAATCGGACCCATTTGGTTGGCGCTACAAATTAAATGCACGCAACCGCTACTTGTATTGCATTGGTTGGCGCTATAAATCCGTGACGCAACCATTATTTGTCTTACATTGGTTGGCCTACAAATCCGTGACGCAACCATTATTTGTCTTGCATAGGATTGGCGTTACATTCCGCACGCAATCCTACCGCTTGCTGAATCACTTAGTGCTTGTGTGACCATGAATTCTCTTAAACTATATAAGTATATTAATTAAATATATTTATCACGACGCGTGGGATCGTGTGTGAATTCATGCATCATATATCACGCGTTTTCATATAATCAAGTTTTCTCGCATTAACTATATAACGCGCCACACTTGCACACCGATCACCCCATCCACCGAGATTTACTGTCTCATCCCCTCCTCGTTTTCTAACCTTTAGATGAGGACTTCGAAGATCTTTGAACCGACCACGGATTGAGCCCTTGTACCCCGCTTGTTGGACTCACTACCCGTTGTTGTTGATGGACTCGTTTCTTGTTATTATTGTTGGACTCTTTTATTTTCTTTCCATTTTGATGCAGAATCGAAGGGCGTAGGACCCTTTGACTTCTAAGTTGTTATCTTTAGTTGATTTCGGGGGATGTAATTTGGATATTTGTTGGACTTTAAGTTGTAATTCGTACTTATGTTTATTTTATTTCTCACGCTTTTAGACTCTGTTTCACTTGGGATTGTTGTATCATTTGTCTGCAGATCGTCTGGGTTTATTTGTATTTAAGTTGTGGATCGTCGTCGCGTCCCGCCTGGGGCGTGACAAAATGAGACCAAACCGATTGGTTATACTTGATAGCGATTGGAGTGGTTCGTTGGATGATAGAAAAAGCACTTTGGGATATTTATTTTGTCTTGGAACCAATGTTATCCTGTTGGAGTTCCAAGAAACAAAAATAAGATGGCATTGTCATCGGGAAGCCGAATATATCGGCCGCTGATGCAACTTGTGAAGCAATTTGGTTGAGGAGGTTACTTGCGGATTTGCAACAAGTTGAAAGACAACCTCTGTGATCTATTGTGACAATATGTCCACAATAGAAATGACAAAAATCCGATGTTTCATTCAAGATCAAAGCATATCGAGTTGCAACATCATTTCATTTGAGATATGGTGAGCAAATGAGAAATCAACCTGAGTTTATCGGAACAAATGTGCATGCCGATTTTCTTACCAAAGTCGTTCAAATGGAGAAATTTCGTAAAGCCGGATATATTCTCAAAATTGCAAATTAAGAGGAGTGTTGGAAGTATAATTTGCATTTAACTAAGTATCAAGAGTGTTTGGAAGTTTTTGAATACATGCACTTCGAACATTCATGTACTTGGGAAAGAGAGAAAGCTTTAATATTGTTGCTTAGTTTTTTGATAAGTCCGGCTATAAATATCTATGTAATTTCAAGTCTTTTAGTAGTAAGAAAAGTCTATCAATAAACTAAATTCTATCCCTAAATCCTTGCAAGTGCAACAACACTCTAGCTAGTATCAAATTTCCCGCAACTCTTGAATTGATTTCATCTCCAACAAAAGGATGGTCACCATGAGAGTAAGAAAACATAAAAGTTGTTTAATTACCTACAAATATTCCCTTGATTTCTTTTATTATAGAAGAGGAAAATTAACTGTCTAATTAGTGTGCTATTGGTTTTCAATAATATTTTCATATATGATGGTTGAAGAAACATAATAGCCTAGTGGAGAAAATTCTAATTGTATTGGACTTACCCTGTGCATGCCAAGAATAGAGTGAGTTTTCCAATTTGGATGACGATATTCGATTCTAACATCAATTTAATATGCATGGTTCTATAAACGGATCTATTGGGCTTAATCTTTCCATTTTGTAATAGTGTCTTCAGAACAAACTTTTACTTTCTCTCAAGTGATTTGTGTTTATTGACTTTCTAATAGGGGTGTTCGTTCAACCAAATCGAACCGATAATTCGGTTGGCCAAAATACAAAACCAAAATCGAACCGAAATTCATAATTCGGTTCGGTTAAAAATCAAACCAAAATTTCAGTTTTTCCGGTCCGGTTTGAGGTTAACCGAAAATTAAAAGATAAAAAAAAGGGAAAACTTGCTGATGAAATGCAGACAACAGACTCTACACTGCAAGGCCAAAAATCTTCCAAAATAAAACTCTAAATATTGCAAGTTCCAACAAAACCTGAATACAAAACATTACAACAAAAGAAAACACCTGAATATTGCAACAAACCAAAAAATTACATTACATTACACTATTGCAGTCCTTAAATGCAAATGTGCAACAAAAGTGCAAGTGCTCACACCATATAGTCCCATACATTACAGTCCAACAAAAGTGCTCACATCACAAATCACACCTAGTAGGCATGAGTTACATTACAAATAGAAACATAATATCAAACTAACCCACTTGTGAGGCTGCCCTTCTTGCTTCATTGTATTCGAATTTGTCACTTTGAGAATTAACCACCGTTAAAAGAAGAATTTCAATTACAAGAAAATAAATTTATTTACATAAGAGAAAAAAACATTCTCAGAACAACCAATTTTATGAAATTAAAGTACTCTAAAATATTATTAAGAAAACACGAATTTATAAATTAAAGTGATGCCAATAATTATCAAAAAGTTGATTTAGAATTTTTAATTGTTAAGGAAAAATTATAATGATAATAATAATAATAATAATAATAATAATAATAATAATAATAATAATAATAATAATAATAATTCTTCCAATTAAATATCCAAAAATTATTCCAAGCATAAACCGAAAAAGAAATTAAATACATAAATCCAAAATTTAGTCCGATCATAATTATTTAAAATATAAATATATCATGATTTATTCCACCATCCAAAATTCAAATAGGATTCCTCAACCTCGAAAGTCATGATAATAATTAGGGTGAGCTTCATCTCACTCGGAGGGGATATATCTGTCAATATTTAATATAACATGAAAAGCATTCACATAATTACAACAAGAAATTCATTCATTTCCTCTTTTTCCTCTCGACCGTGGCGCCTCGTATATAGCATTGCGGGTTCATCCCGAAGATATGTTTGATCCCGGACCATTTTCATAGCCCCTAGCTTATATGAATTTATTTTCTCTTGACATATATTGCAATGAATGAAGTACAATCATGAAACATTAAATAAAGACAAATAATATGGAAATCCATACCTTAATAATTGCGGATATTCGATGTAGAAAAATGAACAAAAAAATCTTAATCCTCGACCCCTTCGTTTTCTACATTAAATAAAATTATAATTAATATGTGATTTTAATAAATCAAACTAATTAATGAAAGAATTTAAAAAATATTGAAAAAGGGCTTATGATTTGTGAATATATATATATATATATATATATATGAAACTTGAAGTAGAAAAATACTTATACCTTATAATTATTAGAAAATGTAGTGTAAAATAGTGTATGAAATTACACATATTTATAGTAATTAATATTAACCCCTAAATACTCTAAAATAACCCCTAAACTTACCCCCTAAACTCACCCCATAAACTAACCCCTAACTAACCTCTAACATAACCCCTATACTACCCTCTAATAAAAAAATGGATTATCACATTCTACTCTCCTTAAATATAATTTCGTCTTCGAAATTCAATATCTCACCGGAATTGAAAATTTTGGATATTTGACACGAATCTCCTCTTCACGCTCTCAAGTAGCTTCATTTCTTCCATGACGTCTCAATCGCACTTTGATCGAGCAATATCTTTATTTCTCAAATGGTGAATCTTGCATTCCAAAATAGCTTCCGTGCTTCCTCATAAGTTAAATCATTGTTGATTGTCGATCCTTATAATTCATGATGTGAATTGGATCGTGAACATACTTTCTTAGCATAGAGACGTGAAAAACATTGTGCACACTTGATAGACTCGGTGGTAATGCTAGGCGATAAGCTAAATCTCCAACTCGTGTAAGAATTTCAAATGGTCCGATATATCTCGGTTTAACTTCCCTTTTTCGCCAAATCGAATAACACCTTTGATAGAGCTACTTTCGAAATACTTTTTCTCCTTCATCAAATTGTATATGATTTCCCTTCTATCAACATACGTGTCTATCTTGAGCCATCTTGATTCGATCTTGTATCATAGCTATCTTCTCAACAGTTTGCGAATTAATTCAGGCCCCAAAATATTTCTTTCACCAACTTCGTTCCAATATAATGGTGATCTACACTTTCTTCCGTACAACACCTCGTATGGAGCCATCCCAATAGTCGCTTGATAAATCAAGTTATATAGCGAATTCTACCAAGGGTAATAATGTTTCCCAATTACTTCCTAAGTCGAGCACATATGCTCTCAACATATCTTCCAATATTTGTATAGTCCTTTCAGATCGCTAACTGCTTTGTGGATGATAAGCCGTACTAAAGTTTAGCTTTGTTCCCAAGGCACTTTGTATACTTTTCCAAAACTTAGAAGTAAAACGCGTATCTCCGTCCAAACAATTGACACGGGAACTCCATGAAGTCTCACTATCTCCTTAATATATATTTGTGCATATCGCTCCATACTAAACGTCATCTTAACAGTAAGAAATGAGCGGACTTTGTTAACCGATCTACTACAACCCAAACAACCTTGTTTCCCTTGATGATGGTGGAAGCCCTACCACAAAATCCATAGTTATGTTCTCCCATTTCCATTCTCGGGATGTCAAGTGACTTGAGCAAACCGGATGGTCTTTGGTGTTCGGCTTTAACTTGCGACAAGTCAAATATTTTTCCACAAAATTCCAATATCTCTTTTCATATTTCGCCACCAAAATACTTCTCTTAAATCTCGATACATTTTTGTACCTCCAGGGTGAGTGTGTACGCGATGTACAAAGTGAGCTTCTTCGAGAATTTCTTTTCTAAGCTCTTCTTCTTTAGGAATGCGTAATCTCCTTCATAAGTCAAAGTACCATCATTTGTTATAACAAATCCTTTTACATTCCCTTCCCGAGCTTTTTCTTTCATTTTGCTCAAAAATTTATCTCGAGGTTGAGCTTCTTTTATCTTCTCTCTTAAAGTAGGTTGCACCACCAAAGATGCTAGTACTATTTATGTGCTTTTGGTGGTACCACTACTTCAATTCTCTTCTGGAAAATTCTCTCACAAGATGTTCTTGTTCGGATATCAAGCTTGACATTTCTCCTTTTGTTTCACGACTTAATGCATCGGCTACAACATTAGCTTTACCCAGTTATAGGCGATAGTGCAATCATATTCATTCACCAATTCCAACCACATTCTTTGCCTCATGTTTAGCTCTTTTCTCGAGTAAACAGATATTTCAAGCTTTTGTGGTCGGTGAAGATTTCACATTTCCTCCATATAGGTAATGGCGCCGGATCTTTAATGCATGCACTACTACAACTAACTCTAGGTCATGAGTAGGATAGTTTAACTCATGTGGCTTTAGTTGTCTTGAGGCATAGACAACCACTTTACCATGTTGCATTAGCACGCATCCCAAACCTTATTTTGATGCATCACTATAAATAACAAAATCTTTAGTGGGGTCGAAATTTTTAATATCGATGCGAAGTTAGCCTTCGCTTCAACTCTGAAAGCTTTCTTCGCATTACTCATTCCACCGAAGTTCTCCCCTTTTCTTGTCGGTCGATGAGTCATAGACGCAACTATCTTTGAGAATCCTTCAATAAATCTCCGATAATAGCCTTGCAAACCTAGAAAATCTGCGGACTTCATTCGCATTCTTAGGTGCACTCCATTCGTTGATTGCTTCAACTTTAACCGGTCCACTTCAATTCCTTGAGCGGTGATTATATGTCCAAGAGACACCACTCGATCTAGCCAAAACTCACATTTCTTGAATTTCGCATATAACTTTTCCTTGCGAAGTGTTTCTAGCACTATTCTTAAGTGCTCGGTATGTTGTTTTCTATTCTTTGAATATACAAGTATATTATCTATAAAGACTATGACGAATTGGTCTAGATACGGATGAAACACTCTATTCATCAAGTCCACGAATCTCGCTTTGGTGCATTACTTAACCCAAGTGGCATTACTACAAACTCATAATGTTCCATATCGAGTTCTAAATGCCGTTTTTAATATCACTCTCTTTAATTTTTAACTCGATGATATCCGGATCTCAAGTCAATCTTAGAGAAAGTGCTTGACACCTCTCAATTGATCGAACAAATCTTCAATCCTCGGCGGTACTTGTTCTTCAATGTGAGTCGATTGAGTTCTCTATAATCGATACACATTCTAAGTGACCCGTCTTTTTCTTTACAAACAGAATCGGTGCTCCCCACGGTGATACACTAGGTCTAATAAATCCCAAATCCAAAAGTTCTTGTATTTGCGCCTTTAACTCTTGTAACTCCTTTGGCGCCATCCTATAGGGTGCCTTAGATATAAAGTCTTGCCCTGTGTACCAAATCTATTCCAAATTCAACATGGCGATTTGGGCGAATTCCCGACAAGTTTTTGGCAATACATCCAAAAATTCTTGCACAATTGGTACGTCATTAGGTGTTACTTCGACTTTCCGAGGTATCTACTAAACTCACTAGATATCCTTGATAATTTTTCTTTTTCAACATCTTTCTTGCCTTCATTGCCGATATCACTCGTGGTAATCGCTTAGACTTAATCCCATAAAATTTTATCTCATCATTTCTGGCGGTTTAAATATTATATCTTTCTCGTGACACTTTATGTCCGATATCTACTAAGCCAATTCATACCTAAGATTACGTCAAAATCCTTCATCTTAATTATGTATAGATCGCTTTAAGATATTTTCCCCTATATTCACTTCAACATCCTTATTTACTGAGTCGGTTGTTATCGAATTTCCGGATGGCAAGCCAACCTGAAGGGGTTCACTCACTCTAGCACTCTTATGTCCTAATATAGTATGAAATTTGGCGGATAAAAACGAATGTGTGGCACTGTGTCGAAAAGTACAAGAAGCGGTATTCCAGAGATGGTTAGCATACCGACATTGTACCCTGTTCGATCGACCTTCTTCCCGAGTCATAGCATACATTCGAGCTCTACCTCCGGATGTTTGTTCTCTTCTTTCCCGCTCAACTTTTAAAAGAGGACAATTAGAGACTTCATGTCTAGGCTTCTTACACTTGAAACATTTTCCTTGTCCAAATAAACATTCTCCAAAATGATTCTTCTTGCATTTTGGGCAAGTTGGCCTATCTGCTTGTAGTAGTTGGACGTGCATTTCCATCGCCTTTATCTGTTTATTTTGATTTTGTTTTGTCCCTTCCCATTTTCTTTTCTCGCACAACACAACCAACTTTTGTTCTTCCTCGTGCCCAAAGAAACTTGCCTCCACCTCATGAGCCCTTCTCACCATCACCGAGTATTCCAAATCTCCTTGAGCAAATAGTATTCTGATAGTTGTGCTCAAGTCCCCTTCGAACCTCGTAGCCTTTTTCAAATCGATCCACTAGGTGTGGAGCAAACGACATAGTTGATTGAACTGCCTCTCATACTGTGTGATCATATTTCTTTGTTTAAAGTTAAGGAATTCTGTCTCCTTCTTGTCCCGATATGATTGTGGGAAAAACTTTTCCATTACAATCATTTTAAACTCATCCCATGTTAAATCATTCCGCTCTTCCTCGGTCTTAGTTTTCCAATACCCTTCCCATCAATGATCGAGCGTCTTCATTGAGTTGGAAAGCGACATATACGACTCTCTCGTTCAAATCGCAACCAATAAGTCGAAAAATCCTCTCTAGCGATCGAAACCATTATTCTACTGGCATTGCCGGGCCATCACGTCCGTTGAATGTGGGTGGGCGATAGTGGTGGAATTGTTCCACGACTCGTGCATTATTGTTGTTGTTGTCCCCGTTTTTACGCACACCTTTGAGAACTCAAAGAATTATATCTCCAAGTAGCAATGGTTTTGATTTCTTGTGTTAGTGGAGTTCTCACCATTGACTTGATTTCCACGACGGGAGCCATATTCCTAAGGTCATACATAATGTATTATTATTATTTATCCCAATTCATTAATGGATCATGAAATATCTAACTTAAAATCTAAATATCATAATATAATGGTCAAAAAAATTAATATCAATTAAAGGAGAACTAAGTTTTATATATAATAAGGATTTATTTATCAATTATTGAAATACATAGACCCATCTATCTCTCTTGATCCATGTCTTCATCTTCCTCCTGATCTTCTTCCTGGATCTTCTTCCTCGTTCTTCTTCCGGATCTTCTTCTCGGTCTTCTTTCAGGTTACCTTCCGGTTCCTCATCTTCTGCCGTAGCCTCATTGTTCAAAAAACTCAATCCATTTACAATATAACCTAGCAAAGAAATGTCCCGTAGTTGATTTTGGGTCGGTCATCCTGCCCGTCATACTCCAATAATGAGGCATAAAGCTTTTCAGCCTTGACGTTCCAAAACGAGGGTAAGCTATCAATCACTCTACGGGAGGTAGCACGTTCGTTTGGAGCGCCGATGACATTTCTCACATTGTACCACAACTGGTGAATTTTAACTATATATTCTCCAATACTATCCCCCTCCTCAATTTGATAGTTGAAATAATGATTGAGTCGGTTAATTGGATGGTTCGGACCCCAATTATTATTATTATTGTTCTTTCTTGCAGTGTGACGAGTGCGAGTTCCTGCCATCTATATATATGTCCATTTGCAACCATAAGTCTATTTTTACTTTTTTTAAGGAATACAAGATTTCTACTCATCTAACATATAAACTAGTATTATGTATCTAAAGCGAATATAGTAACATGAAATCATAATAAAATACATCGAATATAAATAAGCATATTGATACAATTGTATAATGTAACTCGCAATAATAATTCTCATACGTTGAGGAGATCAACAAGATATGATGGAGGTAGATGTTATTATATCATTTTATCTTGTACAAAATTTGACTTTTCTTTTTTTTTTTTTTTAATAAAAAAAAACTATGCATTTTAATTTTTAATAATTTTTTTAACAAGCCTACGAAACGTGGACCTCGCTCCGATACCACTTGTAACGACCCAATTTTATGAAATTAAAGTACTCTAAAATATTATTAAGAAAATACGAATTTATAAATTAAAGTGATGCCAATAATTATCAAAAATTGATTTAGAATTTTTAATTCTTAAGGAAAAAATATAATGATAATAATAATAATAATAATTCTTCCAAATTAAATATCCAAAAATTATTCCAAACCTAAAAAGAAATTAAATACATAAATCCAAAATTTAGTCCGATCATAATTATTTAAAATATAAATATATCATGATTTATTCCACCATCCACAACATCATATCTTGAAATAGGATTCCTCAACCTCGAAAGTCATGATAATAATAGGGTGAGCTTCATCTCGCTCGGTAGGGATATATCTCACAATATTTAATATAACATGAAAAGCATTCACATAATTACAACATAAATTCATTCATTTTCTCTTTTTCCTCCGATCGCCGATTCTCCTCGTATATAGCATTGAGGGTTCATCCCAAGATATGTTTGATCCTGCACTTTTCATAGCCCCTAGCTTATATGAATTTATTTTCTCTTGACATATATTGCAATGAATGAAGTACAATCATGAAACATTAAATAAAGACAAATAATATGGAAATCCATACGTTAATAATTGCGGATATTCGATGTAGAAAAATGAACAAGAAAAATCTTAATCCTCGACCCCTTCGTTTTCTACATTAAATAAAATTATAATTAATATGTGATTTTAATAAATCAAACTAATTAATGAAAGAATTTCCAAAAATATTGAAAAAGGGCTTGTGATTTGTGAATATATATATATATATATATATGAAACTTTAAGTAGAAAAATACTTATACCTTATAATTATTAGAAAATATAGTGTAAAATTGTGTATGAAATTACACATATTTATAGTAATTAATATTAACCCCTAAATATTCTAAAATAACCCCTAAACTTACCCCCTAAACTCACCCCTAAACTAACCCCTAACATAACCCCTATACTAACCTCTAATAAAAAAAAATGGATTATCACACATTCTAACCTATGCATGACTTATAAGTTCAAAATATTGTACTGCACCGGGTTTTGTGGCCATTTCTACAAAAAAAAAAAAAAAAAAAAGAAACCACAAGGATAAAATATTAGAAAATATAAAGTATAATTACCTATATCTATATGCGAACTATAAAATAGCTATGCAATTGATATTAAATATTACATTTTTCAATATTTTGAATTGTTTCATAAATAACCTATTCTACGGGCTTTTTCGGAGCATGTCGCATCCAATCTTGGCAACAAATCAAAGCTTATGTAGTTTTAGGAGTCAATAAAGAATATAATTCATCAATTACATGATCTCCAGATGCTAAAAGGCGGACTCGGAGGCTACGGTAGAAATAGGCATTCTAAAACGTTACAAGTCAATTTGGATAAAATAGAGAACCTATGGATCAACACTTTCCACCAATCAAGGATACTAAAATCTTCAGATGGTTCCTGTAAAGAAATCTTAAGATACCGATCTAACTTTGAATAAAACACCTTTTCTCCCAGCTACTGTGGCATGATATTTCTTTATCTTAGCCTCCCCTCATATGATCTACATGTGTTGATGTAGATGACCCTGAAGAATACAATTTCTTATATTCTTCAAAAGGATCGTAAAGAGAGCATTTATTTCCAAGTTAGCTATTTTATTCCCACTTTTACTCCCATGCACATTACAAAAATAAAATGCAAGTAAGCAAATATATGACAAGAATCAAGCATAAAAGAACTATATAGCATCATATTCATCTTGTCCACAATCCCGATATTTGTCGAACTTCATTTTTCATTAGCAAAGATGTCATATTTAACAATGCACAATCATCACTCATGAGTAACTCTTTTAGAAGATCATCACTACCACATATTTCTTCCAAAAATTGTTAGATATGACATAAAAAGAGGCGAAAACTTTGACAAATGAGTTTATAAATGTGAGATAACACTTTCACAAACCGCTCAACCACAATCCAATCAAATCAAGTTGGCAAACATATATTACCATATGTTCCACTATTCACAAAATCTGCACGAAAAATCGCGTAAATGAAACCTCATATATATCAAAGACATCTCTAAAAATCAAAGATGTCTCTAGCATTTTGTAAATAGAGTTCCACCTTGTAGGAACATCTTAACGGAGAACTTTTTTTTTTTTCTATAAACTTTCTCCTTAATAGAAAACTCACTAAATTTTTCATCCTAACGGATGACGGTGCACATATCTCACCACCCCTACTCGCACACGCTCAATCGACTCATTCGATCTTCCACCATCCTTAAAAACAAGATTTATAACATGAGCCACGCATCACATATGCAAATATTTCTCACCCATTATTGCAATCCCCCCGCTTAGCAAATCTTTTCTTCAAATAAGCGACAACAATGTCATTATAAGATGCATTATCGATCGAATAATAAAAAAATAGATTTTATCCCATTCAAACAAACATTTCTCAATCAATAGACCAATCTCCTCACCTTTACGATTAGGACAAAGAACAAAATTGAGAATCACCTTATGCAATTTCCATCCATCATCAATATAATGGTCAATCAAACACAAATATGCTATTGTTTGAGTAGAACTCCATGTATCGGTGGTCTATGAAAGTCTTTGTCTAGATGAATTAAAATAATTCTTCAACTTCATTCTTTCATCATCAAACACAACAAGACAATCTTTATTCGTTTTGGTTCATGATGGAAAAACTAAACGAGGGCATATAGTTGATACATGTAAAATATACGTGTATTTAGGGGTTATTTTGATACATAAATTTTCATGTATATTTAGAGTATTTTAGTTACTTTCCTTTCTTGGGCGTGGAACGTGTATTATTGAAAATTTTACAGAAACAGAGCTAAAAAGAAAGATATCGATAGGACAACCCAAACAAGAATGCCAAATGCAAAAAGACTATCATATACGTGAAGAAAACGATGAAAAATAAAGAATACGTGTAATATTACATGATCGTGTATTCGATTCCAAAGTGATTTTACACGTCCATGCAACTTGTTCGAGGGAAGAATTTGAGGCGATTAGACGACCAGATCGTGTATTAGTACACGTTGTGTACTTTGTTTGTGACCAAAACAGAGATCGAAACACAATACACGCAGTCGGACCGCGTAAAA
Organism: Rehmannia glutinosa; assembly: GCA_016081115.2. Classification (NCBI taxonomy): domain Eukaryota; kingdom Viridiplantae; phylum Streptophyta; class Magnoliopsida; order Lamiales; family Orobanchaceae; genus Rehmannia; species Rehmannia glutinosa. The sequence goes on along the minus strand of JABTTQ020002479.1, from coordinate 704,843 downwards.
ATACACGATCGTGTATTTTGTTTGACATTGATTTTGTTTCCTAATTCCAACGGGACTCTACAAATGATCTCTCAAAGAATCTATAAAAGGAAGACCAAGCTCGGATGAAAAATACATCATCATACACGAATATATATACTTGAAATTACACAAATTTACATACTTTTGAGAGGAAACACTAATCAATTAAGAACACCACAAGACCTTTCGCATCTAAGAAAGCACAAGGGTTCGAGACTTTGAAGAAGGATCCATCCCGACAAGAAAGGTTCTATCCTCTTAGTTTAGATCTTGTTTGTCTTTAATTCGATGTCAAACTATTTGATTTCAAGTTTGTCTATGAATTTATTGTCAAATATGTTGGGCTAAATTTTCTCGATCCTATGGCATTCAACTGTGGATTCATGTTAATTCTAATTTGATTATTTTTCTTAATTGGTTTTTTGTTCTATTTATGGATTCGAGTGCTTGTTTCTTGTAGATTATCTGATCAATAATTTGCAAGTCCTATTTGTTGCTCAAAATTTGGGAGATGAGATCGAACTTACAAAAACGAGTTCATAACATAAATGGGAATTGAGTAGGAGACCTATTACTATTTGTGGGGAGTTCTTCAATTCTAAGATTTTTGGAGTTAATATTAATTGATTGAGTAGGGATACCTTTAATTCTTATTAATCAACTTTTTATGCGCCGCCCGTGAGGGGAATAAACTACTTTAAGAATTGAACCCATAGATACACAGAAAGTGGTTTTGATGAAACATTAATTTGAATCAATATTAAAGAAGCATGTTGAGATTATATGCCTAGGGTTGCTTTCGTATTTGTTGAAAACTTGTGGAGTTTGGGTCTTTAACAATTTAGATATTTTACTTGTTAATTTAGTATTACTTTTGATAAACAAACTCTTTGATTTTCGACCGCTTCAATAAAATTGAAATACGAAATTTACCGTACTTTACGTGTTTCGCATTCAATCCCGAGGAATACGACCTTGCTCGCCGCTTGCTTGCTAGCTACACTATACACTTGCAATTTAGTGAAAAGATTTTCACGATCAAGTTTGTGTCGGCATTGCCGAGGATTGAAAGATTCTACATAGATATAGTAATAAGTAGTTCAATCTTAATTGAAGCACAAATTTTTAATCGCCTTTCTTCATTTGATTTTTACTAACTTTATTTCTAGCTTTGTTTGTTTTTGTGAGTTGTTTATAAAAAAATCAAAAGAAAATGGCGGCAGACAAGGTGAACCATGGAAACAATGGGAATAATGAAAATCAATTGTTGATACTACTTTGGGGAAACGAAACCATATCCGGATGAGATGTTGGCCTCATTTATCGTGGAGACACGAGCCAAATTGAATAGGGATGAGTCTAAAATTGACAGAATTGAGGAACATGTTGCCCAACCAATACGAATATAATGCAAGGTTGAAATCTTTGGAGATACAAGTGGCTCAAATAGCAACAAACAGGGTAAGCCAACATCAAAGAGACAAATTTCCAAGTGATACGAGAGATAAACCCAAGGGAACAATGCAATGCCATTCATCTAAGGGGTGGTGTTGAATATGAGAGCCCAAAGATATCAACCGAGATAATGCGAAAAAAAGAGATGAGCACTACAATTACTTTTATCCCCGAATGGCCGAATATAGATTTTCCGATGAGAAACCTAAATGGGTCTTAAGGTATGTGTTTCAATGTTACTAACAATGACATACTTGAATATGTGGTTGCTCCGGATGCGAGAGGAAGAGATAGGTTTACATGGTTTTGTGAAAGCACAAGACTCCTCACACGGGTGTTAAAATCACACGACCCCGGTCGTGTGAAATGGCCCTCCAATTTTAGATTTGAATGACGAACTCCCAGCTTCACTAGAACGTAAACCTCTTCCCGAATACTTCCGATATGCATTCTAGGGCACAAGCGAGACCCTTTCAATAGCGAAGGAACTATTGTTTTCCACCGAAGGTGCGGAATCATATGCACACTTTGACGATTTTTGAGCGAAAATATTGCAATTAATGAAGCGAATGGAACAATGGCAAAGTGGTCACGACCACTATCCTATGCCACAATAGTCCAAGTAAGTACTTATCACGCATTCCTCTTTTTTTTGATAACTTCTTTATATGTTCGGGACGTAACATAATTTAAGTTTTGGGGTTGTCAAGAATGCGTGATTTTTAATGTTGCATGTTTGCATAGCATTTAGGTTGCATGTAGAAGCATATTTGCATAAAAATTTTAAAAAATATTTTCAATTTTATTTATTTATTTTGTCTAGCACGTTTATCGCATTAGACGTTTATTGCTATTGTGTGAGTTTAGAAAATTAGTACAAAATGCTTTTGTATGATTTTACTATGAGTACTTGGTTTCATGAGAAGAAATACTAGCTGAATATGTGACAAATTGTTGAAAACATGTCTTTTGCTTATTTGGTATTGATTGAGAAAATTGGACATTTGAGCATGATGGGAAAAATAAATCAGAGCTTTTGTGCCTTAAATTGCTTTCATGATACGTGGTCTTATTTTTGTTGAGTGTGTCATTCATGTTGTTAGAACTCTAGAACTTTGCAATGGTATCTTTATCAAAACCACATTTGTATGCAATTTTTAAGATGATTTAGGGCCATTTTTGTTTAAGCCCACTTAGCCTAAAAGTCTATTATGAACTCATGATTCCTTAGTTAGCCACTTTGAGCTTTAACTTTGTTTATTGTTAGCTCATTTCGAGCTATGAACTTAAAATATTTTATCCTTTAAACTTGAGCTTATAGAGATGTTTATTTTGAGGAGATGTGGTGTAATTTTGAAAAGAGTGTTGGCAAAAGAGAGATGAGCAAAAATAAGTGATTGATGAAGCTCGAAAAGAAGCAAATTTGGAATCAAACAAGAAAGGAAAGAAAAAAAAATTGAAAAGAAAATAAAACAAATATAGAGCAATTGAGAATTTTTTTTGCGAAAATTGAGAGCTTAAGACAAAAGGAAGAAGCAAAAGGGCCTAAGAATGAAAAAGAAGAAAAAAAAAGATGGAATAAGAAGAGTATGAGTTGAAAAAAATAATTTGAAAGAATGATTCTAGAGATGAAATTGGGTTGGTGAGTTGAAAGTATGTGTGCTTAAATTTTATTTGCTCAAGTCAAGTCACTTAATCCATATGTTTCCTACCCTAACCAAAGAGCCTACATTTCAACTAAAGAAAAGTCCTTTTTGATTTTTAATTTGTGCACACTTGAGTGGTAGAGATGTTAGACGATTTGCAAGCTTATGTTAGTTCTACTTCATTGAATTGATTTGAGAGTATACACTTAGAGCTGTCAAAACAGGCTGGTCCGTTGGGTTGGGTTGGGTTGTGTTGTGTTGATGATTCGAGGCCCGCCAGTGGCGTGCCCAAATGGGGCGGGGCGGGCTCGGGTTAGCCCGCCCCATTACTAAAAAAAAACTTCAAATACAAAGTAAATAAAAGCCCTAATAAAACAATTTTAATAAAATCGTAAACACAAAGAAAAAGCCCTAATCTGTCTATTCACTATTCTTCTCGTAAGTCTCTCAGAAACCCATGATACCAACGGACAATTGAGAGCACCACCGCGACGACTCTTGTAGGTCCCAAGGGGTGATGAGTAAGGTTTAGAAGGGGGATTGAATAAACCTTACCAATTTTTCGATTTAGTCCTTTTAAATTATTTTCGAGTTTTACTCAAATCGAAACTTAGTCCTTGAGGAACAACGGGTTGGCTTACACAACAAAGTTACCTACTCAACAAACTCGATTGGCCGTTGATAGTATAACTTAGCTACTTTCACCTAACACTTAGAATAACAGATTGATTTGGTTTTGGTTCAATGGAAGACTTTTCACCCTTATGATTTTAAACTTGTTTTAGCAAATTGTTATTATCAATCGATTTCAACAATTATAACTTAGCAAAGAGATATAAAGTATATGCAAGAATTAAAGTCTTGTAAGTAAATAAGACACAAGCAATTTTTATAGTGGTTCGAGGATAGGGTAAATCCTCTAATACACTCTTGTCTAACTCCCGGAGGAATCCACTAGGTAACAAGATCTTGGTTACAAAGCGGTTAATAGTCCGAGTCGCCTTCGATCACACAACCAATCGCTCTTGAGATTCAAATTCTTCACAAAACAACCTGTCTTGCCACTTCAGACTCCTTCAAACTCTTGGATTTGATCACACAGCCCTCCAACGAGTCTAAAGCCTGTGGTTCGAACTTGAACCTTACTACTTCTCCTTTAACCTTGGAGAATAGACCCTTTGTTCTTTAAACAGAATTTCCTCTTCAACTGTGAAGTAATCTTTCCTTCATTGAATGTGTTGGATTGAGTTCCTTTGAATTTTGGCTTGAGGATATCTTTGAAAGCTCGAGAGAATTTGCGGTTATTGCTTGCATGAATGCTTGATAGTCTTTATGAAATTCGTAACCTTCATCACTTGCTTCTCGGCCTTTTATAGTGTAGATTTGAAATTATGTCCGTTGAAGAGATAGGCACACATTTCAAATCACACTCGTAGGTTGTTGGATTGTCTTGTCTTGCACCATTAATGTGGATCGTACCATGAATTTAATGCTCTGCAGACTTTTTCTTCATCTCTGCGGTTTTCAAGTATATCTCATTGGTTCCTTGCCTTTTGCACTCTTTCAAAGAAAAACAACTTTATTCTTTGGACAACGACACAGCCTATTTCCAAAGAAAACCTTTACTTGTGTTGACAACGGATCTCTTTCGGCTTTCTTAAGTCTTGTCATTTGCATACCCTTTTGACATTTGATTCCAATCATTTTGGAATGACTTAGTTGTCGACCGAAAAAGCTTTTCTCACTTACTTGATCAACTTTCGATTGGCTTTACACAAATTGGGTCTCCTTTTCCATCTTCATTTGAGTCTTGTAATCTTCAACTCAACTCGACTTCAACTCAAACTTCTTCTTGACTCTATCTATTACAAGTTGAATTACATAGAAAATGGGGTGCCATCTTCCCGATCTAAGTTTTACATGGTATCATCAAAATCTACACAAAAATTTTTCTAACAATTTCCCCCTTTTTGATGATGCCAAAACTTAAATAAATACATCAAAGTAAATAGTGTAGTAAAAAATAATGTATGTGTAGAATATGTCAATTTTATTTGATAATATCATTCTTGTACTTTACAAACGTATTTTACAAAGCTTTTACAAATTATAACCTATACACTCAGACGTAGCTATACATGTCTATACAAATGTGTCGGAGGTATGAAGACTTTGTACAAATGTATCGTAGCTTAAAATTAAAATTTTACAACAAGTATCGAGTTCTATAAATATTACAAAAATACTTACAACGTGTATATGAACTAAGTAATATACACAAGGGGTTCAACCGTCTTTAATGCCTTGGCGCTTCCTTCTTCTCTCTTCATCCACAACTCTTCTCCTATCTTCCTCAGCTCTTCTCCTCTTCCCGTCTTCTTCTTCCCTTTTCTTCTTTTCATAAGCTCATTTAGCAAGTAGGGTCCTCCCTTCTCTGCCTCTCTTCCCGTTCGCGAGTGAGCCTTTCATTTTCAGACTTCTTGTCTTCTCCTGGTCTCTTCATTCTTTCTTTCTACCTCAATATTCACAAGTGTATCATACCCACCCAATAGTTGATTACCTTTTTCTCGTGGATCAACATATCTAACATCTTTTGGTCTTGGGCAGGTGGAGTACCTATGCCTCTTCCACCACCGCCAAACCTTCCCTTTCCTTGATGCGACTCGGCTCCTCCTCTAGGAGTGTCTTGTATAGGTGATTTGCCCATCGTCGGCCGATCGCTTGAACTCTCTCGCCTATCACCGATTTGCATAAGTCGAGTCCTTTCTTCCAAGACAAGTCCCACTCCCGGGGTAGAGTCATGTTCTTGAAATCCTTTTGCAGAGTTTGAAACTCATCTAGGGATCTCGCTCGATCCTACATCGAGGCATTGTGATCTCTAGAGGGGTTTTACAATGGGGGAGTCTTCTAACATCCCAAATGGGGGCCATTATATCTTGCTTTTATATCTTTGATTTTTCCGAATGTTTCTCGCCTACCTTCTCAAACTCACTTCAATGGCTTATCTTGATTGTTTGTATGCCATATCGGCTTTTTTTCCATCGATAGGTCTTTAGGTAGTTGGTGAGAATTGAGGTGTCACTTCACCTTCTTTGAGGGTCTTAGCAAGCATAATCTTCAAGGGTGGCTTCTTCACATCACCGCTTTCCCCGTGCTTGCTTCCCTCTTACTTCCATCCTTATCATTCCTCTGTTGCTTACTTTCATTTTCCTCTTTTTGGTATCATCACCAATGGGTAGAGCCATTTGAGGGAATACTCCACCAAGGAGTAGATCAATCTTGTTATTTGTTATGTCTTGCTTGCCGTGAGTCTTGGATTAGGTGCTCGAAATTCGATCACAGAGCCTTTGTCTCGCCGCCATCAACTTCATCTCGTATTGGAGCACCATAATATCCTTTTGCATGTTGGCCTCTATTTTTTGAAGTTCTATCTTGTGTTGAGCCTTAAGCAACTCCATGTCACTCTTGTCGAGATTGACCCATCCTAAACATGTGGTCCCTCCGACTAGTTGCAAAATGAGCCGAACCGAGCCAAACAAGAATAGGCTCGAGTTCGCTCAAGTTTGATTCGAGCTTTCATAATTGAGTTTGAGCTCGACTAATTTGAAAATTATTAGGTTCGTGAACAATTCGAGCTCATCTCATAAAAATCTCGTTTAATATATTCAACGAGCTTAGCTCTAGTTCGACTCGTAAAAGGCTCGCTTAGCTTCAATGAGCTTAGCTCGAGCTCCGTCGTGAAAGACTCGTTTAAGCTTTGACGAGTTTAGCTCGAGCTCGGCTCGTAAAAGGCTTGTTATATGCTTGAATTTGAACTTGTGAAAGCATACTTGAGTTTGTTAAAGATCGGTTTCGAGTTCCGGATCGAGTTCGAGTTTGAGTTCAAGTTTGCGAGCTTGTAAACAAACATGTTCGCGAGCCGAGTTTGAATATAAGCTCGTGAGCCTATAAATCAACATGTTCGCGAACTTCCGAGCCGAATATCGTAATCTCAAGTTCGGCTCATTTAAAAGTTTGAGCCTGGATTTTAGGCTCGAGTTCGCTCGTTAAGCCTCGATGAACAATCTCGAATGGATATTTTTTTGAATCGAGACCGAATAGCTCGTGAGCGGCTTGGTTAATTTGCAGCCCTACCTCCGACGCTGCTGAATTTGGCGTTGTCTTAGCTCCGGATCACCATTTTTGCAAATAAAGATTTAAAGTATGTGATATGCTCATGCCTTAGTGCCTTAGTCTACCCAATCCATTCCCTTAATCTCAAAACTCGCTCCTGGATATATCCTATGATGTTTGCATCACGGTTGTCAAGCCGTTGGTCGAGTCTCGCGAATCCATGTTCTATGTTTTCTATTTATGCACAAATGGCCTTGAAGGCTTTGCGAAAGTCGGCAAACATCGACCGACTGATCTTTTTTTGGCCATACATCATCAAAATTGAACCCGATCGCCACCATGGTTGTATCAATAGGAGTTCCAAGTTCTTCCTGCAGGGGACTTAGACGGTGTATCTAGCACTTTTCGCGGTGACTCTGCTTCCAAGGGTAAATGCACCTCGAAAGGAAAGTAGTCAAGAAAAGATCCTAAGGAAAAATAGGAATTTCCACATCCCCGACCTATGAAGACTTTCCTTTTCCTTCAAAATTTCTCCACTCTATGTGCCTCGGCTCTCTCAATCGGCATCTTATCTTGTGCACAAATGTTAGCTGCAGAGCTACTCCGATCCTCACTGTCTTAACAGCTTCCTTGACATCAGTAGTATCTTCCTTTTGAGTAGACTTGTCCTCGGCTGACTCATCAACGTCTTTGGAAGGTGATGGCACCATTGGAGGTGGGCCATCAACCATTGTAAAATTTACAGGAGCTGTCTTTTCACTGGCTTGCCTCCTCTTTGCCAGTGCCTCCTCAGCAGCTTTGTCCTTGGATGTTTTCTTAATTGGACTCGACTCGACTTTATAATCGCTTTCAAGAACTCAATATCAACGTTCTCTTGGGAATCATGAAGATAACGATTTCCTATTCTTCAATGTTTTCTTCCCCGGGGCTGGCTCTTCTTCAAAAATCTTTTTACCTAGGGAAGTCTCAACCTCCTCTAGGCCTTCATTACCCTTAGCGTCTCAATCTGGCGATGGGCCTTCGCATATTCCATTTTGCGGTCTCAATTGCAGGCAGGTCTTTGACAGAAATCCTTTCAACAGATGGAGTCGCTTTGGGGTCTTTGGTGGCATCCATCGAAGTCTCAACTCCTTGGATTGCACTTTCATGGCCAAAAGTCTCAACTCCCGTGGCCTCAACACCATCATTTGCCTTGGCTGCATCAACAGCTTCATCGGCCTGCATGGCAGCTGAAATTTCAGCTGAGATAGTCGATACTGTCTGAGCTTTGTTAACCTCGGTCGATGTTCTGTCCAAATCTCACCTTTGCCTCCTAACTTCACATGTGTTTGGTCTTCCACAACCTCCTCTCGAGCCGGGCCGTGGTAATTTGAGTTTCCCCACCGGGCGCACTAAAGTCTCGGCGAGGGGGTCACTCAAAACCCGAGACACGTCTGTGTTTCCAGTTGAGTTATTAACCGTATGGGCAGGTGTGCCCTCTTCATCACCTTAGCTTCATCGCCAACTTTCCTCGAACTTTCATCCTCGAGTGCATGGGAGATGTGGTAGCATCAATGGTTCTTATCATCTCCATAATATCTGGGCTAGGAGTAATCATAATAGATGAATATTCTCCATGGCCCTATGTTATACTCTGCTCGTGCAACTCTTTGGATTCCCTTATGGCTTGCTCGAACTCGCCTTTCTCCACTTTGCCTCGCAGGTCAATTTCCTCAATATCACTATCACTTTGTTGTCACCGGTTCTAAGGCATGTTCTGGGGCATCCGTGAAGGCACAAGAATGAGGCTTCTTCGATTCTTCAATAGACTTGACCTTCTCAATAGCCTTAAGCTTTTCATTCTCCTTCCCGTCGAACATGATGTTGATGCAATAGTCTTCATCGAGAGCAATGTCGTACACCAATATCTCCCAAAAACTCTTGTAGGTATTTTTCCTCCTCAATGAATTTCGGACTTTTCAATTGGTGCCTAGACAAGCTAAACTTCCAGGCCCTCCAAGTTTTAAGCCTCTCTCTGTATGTTTGGATATGCAGAGAGACAACATCACGAGGTCATCATCCTCCCGCATGGGCTCAAAAGAGCCCTCTTCTCCTCGATTGTTTGAGCATCCGTCCGAGGGGAGCGTACAACTAACTCCTCGCCTTGGTCACTTGTTTCAACTTTCTTTTCTTCACTGCCTCATGAACAACAAGCTGTTTCTTCTTTAGTCCGCTTAGCTTCATTATTAGTCTTCTCAATTCTTGTGGTGGTTACCTCACCACCTTCACTTCCTTAAATCTGCCGCTCTTCGACTTGAAAGATCTCCTTCTTCACGATCTCGATCTGCTTACTGTTTGGCTTTTCCAAGGCCGATCGTTTTACCAATCGCCTTTTTTGGTCTTAACCAAAGGGATTTCGGTTCCACGCCCTTAGGCTCGTCAAATGTAAAAGCGATTCACTGTTTTTCGCTTTTTGGATGCAAATGCCTTCCGAGACACGACAATGCGCTTTTCTTCCTACGATCGAGAAGGCACATGAGGTCCTTCTCGCCCTCGATTGCTAGGGTAGTGCAGGTCTTCCACGAGGCCGCAGAGACAGGGCGATCTGTCTTTGCAGCAAATCTCTTTCTTCTTCCGAATTGGTTTTGGAGAAGGAGCTTTGGCGATTGCGCAGTGTCCTTGGGGACATGATCAATCGACTCACCTTCGCCGTGTCGGCTCGTCTTGCGTGTGCTTTCCTTTGATCACCCGAGAGGTTTGATTTGAACATCCTTTTATTCATATGGAAAGGTTTCCCATGTCCGAGGGGGATTCCTTCACCTCCATCAAATGGCCAATCACAAGGCCATACCCCAACGAACTCACAAATAGACCAACATCGCCGATGGTCTTATTTATGATGTTCGCATATTCGGTTGAAGATGAACTCAACCCGATTCACCTTCTTTTCTTCCATAATCGCAGCCATGACCATCGCCTTCATCCGAGACGGTTGATTGAAGCCGCCAAATTTCATGTCCACACATTTGGACACAACATCCACCAGTTTGTGATAGTCGTCCTTGATGAGCAACTTCTTGGCTGCGTAAAAACAACCTTAGCAAATGCACTCGGCTTGGTGATCTCCTTCCACGCCGCAATCGGGTTAACATCTTTTCCAGTGATTTCCTTCATCCTACTTGAAGGAAGGTGGAAATGAGTAGCCAGTCCGCAAAAGAATCTTGATGTCGGTGTTGTGGACAAACCTTATCTCTCCATCGTGAACCTCGGCGATCACATAGAACATTGAGAACTCTTCAAGATATGTATGAGAGAACTCCATGGTGAGAAATCCCTTGATGCCTGATTTCTCCAACTTGCCGACTATCTTCTTAGCAAGGGCTTTGTCACCCGCTTCACCAAACCATCGAAATCCACCGTAGAACCGAGTGGATCTTCTCACCATCTTCAAAAAATTGAAACTTGAAGCCATTTCGGAAATGAACAATGAAAAACTTGAACTTCGAACGTTGTACGAACTAGGGTTTTGCTTAGTTGCGAGAGAACTTTGCCTTTGCTTTGTGAGAGATGAGTGTTTTGTGAGGAGAGAGAATTTTAATTTTTGGTATACAAGGAACATGAGGGGACGGTTTTAGAATTTGAAAAGGTTGATCACGATCAACGGTTGAGATTAAAGGCTTTAAACCGCATTTATTTCCCCACATTAAATGCATCAAGATTTATATCCAATCATAGCTAAATGTGTACATGCTTTATTCTCGCATCATAATTACGCCGACGTAATGCCCAAAAACATTCCCCCGCAAAAATGACTGCATTTTGTCACTTAGTTCATTAATAACTCAACTATCTTTCAAAGGTGACTTAACTCGCCTCTCTCTTCTCATTGACGATTATTCATTTGCCACTAACTCGATACAACCGATTATCCGTCTTGGTCGTTTCATTTGGCGGAAAATGAAACTTTGTTGGTTTTCATTTCTATCTTCTTTGACTCTGTGATTGAGTCTTCCGAGTCTCCTAACTCACTCAATCAAACTTAGCTCGTTCTTAAGCTCTTCAAATCTTGATTCACATAATGGGTTAGTGAATATGTCATAACCGCTTATCAATTGAGATGTATTCTAATGTGATCTCTTTCTTTTCAACATGACCTCTTATAAAGTGATATCCGACATGAATGTACTTAGTTTTTGAATGCAATCATCGATTTTGAGTAATTGCAATAGCACTTGTGTTATCACACATAATTGAAATTTCTTTTTCTTCTATATCATAATCTCTTAGTTGTTGCTAGGGGTGTGCACGGTCCGGTTCGGTCCGGAGATTTAGAAATCTCCCGAACCGTCCCGAAGTTCGGGATCCCTAAATTAAATCTCTAGAACCGAACCATAAAAAATCTGTCGAACCGTCCCGAAAGTTCGATACGGTTCGGGATGGAGATTCGGTTCTAACGGGACAATACGGAACAGTTTGGGGCGGTTCGGAGAAACGGAGATTCAAGTATTTCACAAATAAAACACACAAAAAAGGTGAAAAGAAAAATCGGGGTAAAAATAATTAAACAGTTATACTTTCAATCTTTTTTTAGTGTAATTTCAAAAATACATACCAAAATTATTAGTACTATACGAGTTTAACTTTTTGATAAATTATATTTAACTTATACATAAAATTTCTTTAATTCATATTTAAGTGCTAAATTCTTAATATTGTAATTCTAAATCTTTCTTTCATGATATAGACTATAGCATTATACTACATATTAGTTTAATATCAATTTAACTTTTAAATCATTTTTATCTAATTAATTTATAGTCGAAAGTATTGATTTTTCATTTTGATTTTAACATAATATATTTCAGATATTATATTATTCATATTAGTAGTAAAAGTCTAGAATCTCAATGAATGACAAATTTAGTAGCCTCTATTACACAATAGTATTCTATAATCTTGGCACATTGTCATGGGCTCCCGACTTAGGAAAAATATAATTGACTAATAACTTTGATAAACTAATATGAAACTAATCTCAATGTCTTAATTTGTTGGTTAGACGATTACTCTAGTTTATGAGCAATGTACTAATCATTTAAACTAATTTTAATTAATTAATTTTCTTGATTAGAGGACGAGTCTAGTTATGATCGTTTATAAGTAAAATATCATCAAATTAAATATTTTATACAAATCAAATATGATTTTATAATTTAATTTATTGGGTTCATTTAAATACATTAATATGACGTAACTATCAGTGAATTAAATATATATTCAATTTTTCATTTGATATATTGATAAAATATGCCAAATTTTTAATTTGACAATTTTTAGTATTATATAGTATTGAATTTCAAAGGAATGTTTAGTTAATTTAATATTAAAATATAAATAAGATAAAAATATTATATATGTATATATAAAAATTATTTTAAAATCGATTCTCGTTTTGGATTTCGGTTCATGACGTTCGGTATGGTTCTCGAACGGATATTTGAAAAATCTCGAGAACCGTACCATAAAATTTTTTGGGGCGGTTCGGTTCGTGGAAAGTCAAAAAGTCAACGGATATTTTCGGTTCGATATTTTTCGATTCGAATATCGGTTTGGGTTCGGTGATCTCCAAGTCCCGTGCACACCCCTAGCTGTTCCCCATCCATAGAACTTGGGCACAACAGATGACAGCGGTATGTACTGCACTTGTTGTGGATGTAGCTATTTAATTTTGTTTTTCTTTGCCGAACCAAAAATTAATCTATTTCCAAGCATTTGACAAGTACTTGATGTACTTTTCTGTCCACTCTACATCCAAGATAGTCCGAGTCCGAGTAGCCAACTAGCTTGAATCCTCCATCCTTTGGATACCATAAGCCAACTTCCCGGTATCCCTTCAAATACCTTAGATTCTCTTGGGCTGCGATCATGTGACTTTCTTTTGGTGCGATTGAAATCTAGCTCATACACCTACAACAAAGGTGATGTCCGCCTACTTGCTCTTAAATAGAGCAATGATCCAATGAGAGCTCTATATCCGGTTTGATCTACTGACTTTGCCATCCGCATCCATATCCATCGTGATTGATGTATTCATGGGAATCTTCAGCGATGATTTTTTCTTCCATACCAAATTTATTCATTAAATCTCCGGTATATTTGGTTTGACTTATGAAGGTTCCATCCTTCAATTGCTTTACTTTAAGACCTAGGAAGAAATTCAACTCTCCCATCATGCTTATTTCAAACTTTCCTTACATGAGGTTTGAAAACTTGTCACACAACTCTTTATTTGTGGATCCAAATATGATATCATCCATGTTAGGAATTTTATTGTTTAGATTTTGATGAATGCCATGTAAAACTTAGAATAGAAAGTTGGCACCCCAATTCTTGCTAATTCTGTAAAATGTATTGTAACAATTAGAGTCGCCAAGCCGAGTTAAGTCGCCTACGCCCTAACATGCAAGAAGACAAAGAGACTGGAAGGAAGACTCTCTGTGAAACAATGAATATGGCAAAAAGAGTAGACGGGAACTCTCTTGAAGAAGCGGAGATGCAAACAGTGGAGCATCGATCAAGTCAACTCAAGAAAAGCCAAGTCTCAAGTTGAAGTGACAAAGAGTCATCCAATGATTGGAAGTCGACTCTAAATCACCTGGGAAAGCAAGGAAATGCGGTCAAGTCGAGATAATCGTAAAAGAACCGTTGCACGTAAATCAAGAGATTTACTTAAACAAGTAATATCTCCACACCACCTTTCTCGGAGTGCTCGGTCCCGAGCGTGCAAAAGGAATGAACCAATGGGAAGCACTACACCGTGTCGAACTCGAAAAGGTGAAAGAACAATTCATACGAGGAAATGGCAATTCCAAGAATCGCAACAAGACAAGCCAACGACTCAAAGTGACTTTCAAAAATAAGCTATCTCTTCAACGGGCAAATTTTTGAAAGTTCACTATAAAAGGCCGAGGAGTTTGTTTGAGAAGGAAGACACACATGTGAGATATACAAGAATATTAGAAAATCAAACATTCTCAATCCTCAAGCCTACATTACGAAGTACATCAATCCAACACTCACCTGTGAAGGAAAGAGAACTTCAATCAGTTGAAGAGGAAACTTTTGAAGAAAAGGGGTCTACATTCCAGGAAGGATTGTAGGAAGGTTCAAGGTTGAGCCAAGTCTTAAGCTTTTGGAGGGCTTCGTGATCAAATCCAAAGAGCTTGAGCAAGTGAGTCAGTGTAGCAAGCGCAAATTTGCCTGAAGAAGAAGGCGAGTCGTAAGAGAAGCCACCGAGTGATCAAGGCGTCTCCGGATCGAGTCCCAAAGGATCAAGTCACCGTGTGATCAAGACTTGTATCTGGACTGTTACCACTTTGTAAACTGATCATTACCTAGTGGATTCCTCCAGGAGTTGGAGAAGAGAGGAGTAGAAGAATTACCCCATCTTCGAACCTCTATAAAAATTTCTTTGTGTCATTTACTTTTCAGCACTTTAATTCTTGCATTTTTAACTGCTTATATCTGCTGATAATTTGCTATCCATTTGATAATATAAGTACTAAACCCAACACTAAACTCTTACTTAATCAAACTTAAGGGTGTTAAGTCTTCCGCTGAAAACAAAACCACAGTCGAGTTAATTTAGTGCCAACAATTTGAGTTATTCCATCTACAAATTTCTCGGTTGAGTCTCATTGAGAGATTAACTCTACCGAGTGACTAAATTGATCAGTCATCAAGGACACATCCGTAGTAGTATCAATCGAATATTTAAAAGGACTAAATCGAAAATTTGGTAAGGTTTATTCAACCCCCTTCTAAACCTTACACTTACACCACTTGGGACCTACAAGTGGTATCGAGCGTTGGTTCATTGAACCCTCCGCACCGTTCTTGAACTAGATCTCCAAACTTTTCAAAGTCTCGCCTTAGTACTTAAACTCTCGAAACTCTCTTTATCATTAAAAGTTATTATCATGGAAGCAAATTTGACACGCATCCCTATGTTCACTATTGAAGAATTTGATGATTGGAAAATTCGTATGCAGCTCATCTATCAAAGATTACATGATGAGATGTGGATAGTGATAGAAGATGGGCCTCTGCAAATATTAAAGGTGAACACAAATTGTCATTTTAAGAGTTGCGGTGAAGGAGAAGAAGATGTTGCTCCCAGGACTGTCATGGTTGAAAAACCAAGAACTGAGTGGACAAATAATGACAGAAAAAGATATAACCTGGACAATGTAGCCAAGGACATCCTCTACAAAACCTTGGACAAAGCCATGTTCAATAAAGTCAAATCATGCAAAATGGCCAAAGAAATGCAGGACAAGTGACATTGATTTGTGAAGGCTCGAGCAAATCAAAGAAAACAAATTATCGGTGGTATGAAATTTGAGAACTTCAAAATGATCTCGGGAGAGACCTGGATCAACTAGACGCTCGGTTCACGAAATCACAAATGAGCTGTCAGTGCACTTGGAAAAGGAATATACACGAAGGAAATGTGTATGAAAATCCTAAAAAGTCTTCCACTGAATGGGAAATGAAGGTCATGGCACCGAGACATTCCATGGACCTATCAAAGACATCCAACCATGAGTTATTCTCGGACCTCAAAGCCTACGAGTTTGAGTGAGAAGAAAAGACCAGGAAGAGACAATGTACCCAAAACAACTTGCTCTAATTGTCAAAGATGGGAAGAGAGCCGAGGTCAAAGAAGTCATTGACCCGGAAGAAATAGCCCGATGGTTAAAAGATTTAACAAGTTCTTTAACAAGAACTACAAGAGAGGAAAGGGTGAATCTTCCAAAAGACACTCGCTCCCTCCAAATCAAGGGAAGATAGGCCAACCAAGAGAACAGATCATCAAAAATTGAGTATCAAAGGGCTGAAAATCCAAGAATGGAAAGAGTGATCAAAAGGTTGAATATCTATCTTTGAACTGTAGACAACCAGGTCACTATGCCATTGATCGGCCCATATCCTGTAGTCAACAAATACAGGGATGAAGAAGAAAGGAAGGTCTTGAGAGAAAGAAGACAAGAAAAAGGAAAAAGGCAATGATGGTCTGCAGAGATCACGAACCCGGCAAAATCAAGAGAGACAATGATTCAGAGAGTAGTGAAGCTGACTACTCAAGTGACTCGAAGAAGAAGCCCGATCGCTTGATGGCCAAAGAACAAGATCAACTCGATCAAGAAGATGGGGTACAATCTAACTCAACAAACTCGTACACTAGTGATAGTGATCGTGACACACACACTTCATCACCCACCGATCTTTATGATTCATTAGGCAAAATGATGAAAGATTTTGAACACATTAAATCCTCACACACACTATTGAATGAGGAAAACAGCCTACTCAAAAGTCAAAACTCAAAGCCGACTAAGGAGCCGAGTACTCTAAGTCAAATAACGATGAGAATGAAAGGTTAAAGGCTGAAAATGCTAAATTAATAAGCGAAAATTGCTGCTATAGAAAAGAGGAGAATGACCTCAAGAATGTTATTGCCTCATTCACTAAGACATCTAAATCATTGGATGATCTTATTATGAGTCAAAGAGAATGTGGAGACAAGATGCAGCTTAGGATTTAACTCCTCAGTGCTATGTCAAACCTCAAAAGTAATTTTGGAAAGAGGATCTTCAAGTCATGAAGAGTCCGAAAAATCCAAAACTCTAAATGTTGCACACACATTCACTCCAAAGCACAATAACAAGCAAACGGCCTTGGTTACAAAGGAAAAGGAAAACATGACCGAGTTGAGTGTCTTTGAAAGGGACACCGAGAAGAGATTCACCAGAGTCCTCAAAGAAACTCCAAACAGAAAAATACTCAGTAAAGAAGAAGCGAGCTACCAAAACCCCCAAAATCCATAAAAGAAATACATATGATGGGAATGGTAGAAAATATCCAAGCCAAGCTGATTGGAATAATGTGAACTATCGGCATAGAGACTTATGGAATATAAGCCCAAATGGCAAAGGCCTAGAACTCAAAGAAAGGCCATTCCAAAAGCATAAGAGCTTTCATCAAAGACACATATGCACCTAGGCACTACATTCAAAGACACCACAATTACCCAAGGGAAGGCAATTGCTAAAACACATATGCAGCATACGACAAAAGAGACAAATTGTATGAACCTAGAATCCCCAAGCAATTTGCCAGGATTAATTATGATTATGGCAATCGATAGATGGCAACCCCTTAGAGTCAAATCATTTGGCTATAGGTTGGTTGGATCATCTTACAACTCTAACCCCTCGGGACCCGGAGACAAGTATGGGTACCTAAAACTTAATTTCCTTGATTGCGGGTTCAAGGAATAGCCGAGTGCCAAGGAACCTGGTACATGGATAGTGGTCATTCCGGACATATGACACAGAAATAAGAAAAATCTGTCAAAATTCAAGGAAGTTAAAGGAGCAAAAGTCATATTTGGAGGAAATGAAGCTCCTGGTGAAATAAGAGGCATTGGATCCATCAAGAGGAATGGATTAGAAATCACAGATGTTGCATATGTTGAAGGACTCAACTTCAACTTACTAAGCATCGATCGGCTGTGACAAAGGCTACAATGTTGGATTCAACATGGGTATATGCCAAATCAAAGATATCGAATCAAATGAAGTTGTCTTTGCAAGGATGTAGACAAAAAATATGTATGTAGTGGATTGGTCAATCGCAACACCGAGCACACTGTCTACTAGCAAAGAGCACAAATGAATCAAGTTGGTTGTGGCACAAAAAGTGAGTCACCCGAATTTCAAAACAATTAACAAGGCGGCAAGAAGTCATCTTGTAGAAGGACTTCCGGACTCGAGATACAAGAAGGAGAGTATATGTGATGCATGTCGGAAGGGAAAGCAAATCAAGTCGTCATTCAAAGAAAAGATATGCCCATCCTCAACAAGAATATTGCATCTCCGCTTCATATGGATCTATTTGGCCCAAAGTGGAACCAACCAAAGATAAGTGGAAAGAAATACACCTTGGTGGTAGTAGACGACTACTCAAGATATACATGGACAATATTCATGTGTAAGAAGAAAGAAACTCTACAAAAACTACCACGGTGATGAAGAGGATTCAAAACGAGAAGAGTCAAACCATTATCAAAATAAGATCGGATAGAGGAACCGAGTTTGTCAATGGAATAATAACTCGATCTTGTATTGAGAATGGTATTGGTCATGAACTATCGGCGAAAGGACTCCACAAACAGAATGGAGTTGCGAAAAGAAGAAACAGAACCCTCAAAGAAGCAACAAGGACCATGTTAGGCAAGCGGGTTACCAAAAGATTTTGGGTCAAGCAATCAACACACTTGCTACACCCAAAACAGATGTATGATAAATAGACAAATGACAAAGACTCCTATGAGATCCGGATGGAAGAAAACCAAATGTTGCATATTTCGTAATATTTGGATGTAAATGCTTCATCCACAACAATGGCAAAGACAACCTAAAGGCCTTTGATGCTAAAGTCGATGAAGGTATCTTCTTAGGATACTCACCGAAAGCAAAGCCTACAGGATACTCAACAAAAGAACTATGGTTACGTAAGAATCCATTCATGTAGTATTCGATGAGCCAAATGTAAATGGAGAAGACATTGAAGAGTCGGTGATAAGTTTGAATCATCCAACCATACGTAAGAGTCCCTATCTTTGGTCAAGTCAAGGAATTATCAATTGAGAAGAAGATGAGATAGTCAAATCTCAAAAATAGCCGGAAAATTTGCAGCTAAGAGATTACGAGAGAGGCGACCCACAAACAAACACACCGCAAGTCGATCAATCCAGCTAACTTACTCCAACTTTGATGTAAGATGGTGAAAGATCATCCACGAACTTGTCATTGGAGATATAAGAGAAGGTGTCAAAACAAGATCCGAACTCAACAAGAAGCTATGTTCACATGCTTCATCTCGCAAATAGAGCCAAAAGATGTGTCACAAGCATTGGATGACACACATTGGATTCATGCTATGCAAGAAGAGAATCAATCGGTTTGAAAGAAATAAAGTGTGGGAATTAGTGCAAAGACCCATACATCAAAATGTTATTGGCACCAAATGGGTGTTCGAAATAAGATGAACGAGGAAGGTTATGTGGTAATAAACAAAGCAAGATTGGTAGCCAAAGGATATTGCCAAGAAGAAGGGATAGATTTTGATGAAACATTTGCCCCGTAGCAAGATTGGAAGCTATAAGGATGTTTCTTGCCTATGCAGACTCACAAGAATTTCATTGTATATCGATGGATGTAAAAAGTGCATTCCTAAATGGTTTATTGGAAGAAGAAGTGTATGTTGAACAACCTCCAGGATTTGAGCGAGAAGACTCTTGGAGATAAGGTATATAAACTCAAGAAAGCCCTGTATGGATTGAAGCGAGGCACCCGAGCATGGTATGATACCTGTCACAATTCCTAATCGAAAATGGATTCACAAAAGGAAAAGTAGATAGAACACTTTTCGTAATTCAAGACAAAAAGAGTATCTTTGCTTGTTCAAATATATGTGGATGACATCATTTTTGGTTCCACAAACAAAAAGCCGTGTGAAAAGTTTTCAAACCTCATGCAAAGTAAATTTGAAATGAGCATGATGGGAGAGCGACATTCTTCCTTGGACTCCAAGTGAAACATTGAAGGATGGAACCTTCATAAGTCAAACAAAATACACCGAGAGACTTAATGAAGAAGTTTGGTATGGAGGAGAAGTCTTCGTAAAAATACCAATGAACACATCATCAAAATGGACATGGATGCGGATGGCAAGCTCAGATCAAACAAGATCTGAGCACTTATTGGATCATCTGCTCTATCTCACAAAGCGAGGCGGACATCACCTTTCTTTGTAGGTGTATGTGCAAGATTTCAATCTGCTCCAAAAGAGAGCCATATGACAAAGACTAAGAGAATATTGAGATACTTGAAAGGAAGCCAAGAAGTAGGCCTATGGTATCCAAAGGAAGGTGGATTCAAGCTAATTGGCTATTCAGACTACGACTATCTTTGGATGTAGAGTTGATAGGAAGAGCACTTCATGCACATGTCAAATGCTAGGAAACAGATGATTTCCTGGTTTAGCAAGAAGCAAAACTCAATAGCCACCTCTACAAATGAGGCGAGAATACATAGTCTGGGCAACACAGTTGTGCCCAAGTCCTATGGATGAGACAAAGAATGAGAGACTATGAAGTTGAGGAAAAAGAAATTCCAATCACGTGTGATAACACAAGTGCAATTGCAATCACTCAAAATCCTGTGTCGCATTCAAGAACAAAGCATATTGATGTCGAGATATCACTTCATAAGAGATCATGTTGAAAAGAAGGACATCATCCTGGAATATATCTCAACGATAAACAACTAGTGACATCTTCACAAAACCATTATGTGAGTCAAGATTTGAAGAACTCAAGCATGAGTTGGGACTAATTGGTGAGTGACACTCGAGAATCAAGAAGAGAAATGGAACAGAAAAAGGGGTGAAAAAGAGCTGAAAACAAATCACTCAAGAATCAAATCAGATCGAAAAGACAAATACTATCTGAGTCACCGATAGCTGAGTCACTAAGAGAAACAGTGAGAAGTAGAGTTAAATCGGCTAAAGGATAAGTGAGTCACTTATAAGCAAAGTGACAAAAACGCCGGCTCGTTTTGACTAAGCGGGAATGTTTTAAGGAATACGTCGATAATGATGATGTGTACAGACATAAAGCCGCACACCAAGCTTATGATTGGATATAAATGTTCTTTGCATTAAATACGAGACATTAAATGCTCAATAGGCGTGCAAAATCCAAGCCGTTGATTTCGATCACATTTCAAAACCACCCGCACGCCCTTTCATAAACCATATTTAAACCATTTTCATCCGTTTCTCTCTCACACTTCTAAAAACTGTTCATCTCTTTCTCTCAAAAGCAAAAGCAAAATACTCTCGAAGCCCTATCTATCTCCAAGTCAATCTCCAAGTTTTTCCTTGATATAATCCTGAAAAATGGCACCAACTTATGACTTTACCAAGTTAGGAAAACAAATCCACACCGGCTCTCTACGGTGGATTTTGACGGAATGGTGAAACAGGGGTCCGACGACACCCTAGTGAAGAAAATCGCTGAAAAGTTGGAAACGACGGCTAAAACCGTTTCTAACGTTAGAATATCCGATGACCTATGTGGAGGAGATCGCACAATTCTACGTGAATGCTTTGAGATTCACGATGAAGGAATCAAGTCATCTGTTCACGAAAGCGGTGACTATGTCTCGCGAAGGATTTGGTGACCACCGCACACTACCGCGAAGGAGCATCGAGATTAACGAAGGCGATGTAAACCTGGCCGATGCTTGGAAAGAAATAGCCAAGCCTCGACTTTGCCGATAAAATAGTGTATACAACAAACAAGAGATCAAAGGAGGATTATCACAAGTCATTGGACATAGTTGCCAAATGTATCAACATCAAGTTTGGCGGCTTTGACCAATCAAAGGCAAAGGCAAAGCTGATTGTAATGGCTGCAATCATCGAAGAAAAGAAGATAAACTAGGATCCTTTGTGGATATGGCCTAGTGATTGGCCGAGTTTGTCTCAAGAGGATGTTCAGAGCAAACCTCTCTCGGCGCACGTAAGCCCAAGAGAACGTGGGGAACAAATCCTTCAAAGAAGATGGCACATTTGGAGGATCCCAGGATATGGCCTAGTGATTGGCCGGCTAATGGAGGTGAAAGGAGTCCCTCTTAGACATGGGAAGGCATTCCATGTTAACAAGAGGATGTTCAAGAGCAAACCTCTCTCGGCGCGCAGAAGAGAGCTTACGCCAAGAGAGTTGATCGAACACTGAGGGGGAATCACCGACCACTCAAGATACAACTGTTTCCTCTCCACCCAAGAAGAGAGCTACCCAGCACATCCAAAATCGTCTACTAAAATGAAGATCAAGGGAACAGTTCCGGCCTTCATAGAAGAAGAAGAGAAAGAAAAAAACCAAACATGCTCCCTGCCCTACAAGGAAAAGGAGAGAGAAAAACAAGCCCCGAGGCACGTGTGTCTCCCCCTACTTGATGTCTTCTCGAGTGGTCGAGAAGGACTCACAAATACCTTCTCCGATCGTCAAAAAAGGAGGAGAAGTCCGAGAAGCCACGACGGCCAATGGGAGTGGTTCCTCGAAAAAAGACACCAAGACTTCCCCACCGCCAAGACTCAATGGATGCCACAATGGGGACCCCGGAAGACCCCCCTAAGGTGTTTTACCACCGACAACATTCAATCGAAAAACCGGGAGGACCAAAGTCACTCGGCCTCATCCACCGCAGAGAGACTCTGGAGGTAATGAAGGCCCACGGGAGGTTGAGACTTCCCAAGGGGTAAAGAAGTCAAGTAGAGAACATCCCTCCTACAATCATCGACCCATCCGAGAAGGAGATAAGCGCCCTTCATGATTCCCAGGATAATCTGATAAACCTTTCCGGGATCGGAAGGCGAAGAAGAAGGTTGGGACTTCCCGGAGTCATCCCCGTGCAAATCCAAAAGACTCTTCATGATTCCCAAACCTTTCGGATGTTCCAAGCACGAGTAAAAGTCGATCCCAAGACTACTCACAAACCTTTAATTTTGATGATAAGCCACCAATGGAAATCTCATCATCGTCCGATGACGCTTCGATAAGGCCGAGGACCGACTACTCAAATGGAAAAATCACCGAGACCAACGGTTGCTGAGACAATTGAGGCTCAAAGAAGTGGGTCCACTTCACAACAAAACCCACCAACAAGAGACCATCACAGCTCCTCAAGCCGCAACAGATCGATTCCCAAAAGAACTTCACGCGCACCGCTCATTATCGAACAGATCCTGGTTGGCGGTGATGAATCCTTTGTAGAATCTTTTCCTTTTTCACTGGAGATACTTAACTCCACGAAGAGTCGAAAAACGAACAAGCACGCTATCACAAACCAGCTCCTGTTCTTCCATCGACACCATTGTTCCAAATGATTATGATTTTGACGCCGCATGGCCATCACCGCAATGAAGAATCACCAAGTTCGAGAAGTGTTCAAGGCACTATTTGCTGAGGTTGAACGGATGGAGAGGCATCGAGCCTCTTTGGACATGCGATCGACAACAGAGATGCCACCCTTACACGTGATTTAAGAGGCATAACTTGATTCGGATAAGGAATGGTGGCAACAACAAACAATGCGTGTGGAACAGTGAGATACTTCAGACATTGTTCAACAAGTCCGGTGTGGAGAGTCTGAAAATGCTTGATGCAAAAACGAAGGCGAGAGAGCATATTGAGCACATGCATGAAGCTCACATTGCCGAGGTCAAGGCTGCTGCGTGAGCAAAACAAGAGTGATCTACAAATGACGTTTGGAAGAGACCATGAATACAAAATTCAGCCTTCTCATGGCCGAGATGAAGCCGATTTCAAGAGAGTCCAACGCTACTCGGCCCGACTTTGGCCGCATACTCTGCGAGAGACTCGAGACAAAATTCAACTATCGCCAGGCTTGACTTCCTACTTGCAAGTCTATTTCCGTGCGTTCATCTCTCCTTTGATGATGCCAAAAAGGGGGAAGAGGAATACCTAAAGGCGCAGGGGGATCCTCAAGTGGAAAAGGAAGGAAGCAACCGCCAAGGGAAAATCGGTGAGGAAGTGTTAAAACAAAAAGAAAGGAAAATCTGAGGGGGAAGGATCAAAAGATATGACCTTGATGATTGCACAAACCCCTCAACAGGTCTGTCACGGTGACATTATCGCGACAAACTCCCTCGTGACTCTGCCCTCCAACACTCTGCTATATCCATGGTCGATAAGAGAAAAACAATTGAAGCAGGGGATGAAGGAAGTGGAAGGAAGAATGGATGCCAGGTTATGAACATCTTGAAAGAACATGGAGGCATTCCAAAGAGACAAAGACACTTATGCCATCTCGGATGTCGGAGAGAGCCACGATCGGTCGATGAATTTAAAACGCTCGAATCTGGGGATACTTTGCAAATATGTCTATGGCTCAAGCTTGGGACTTGTCTTGGGAAAAGGGTCTCACGTTATGTGAAGAAGCCGACAGTGTGCAAGACAACCTAAGCGATCGCTCTGCTGGTCACTCCGCCGTCACTCACCGGAAAAGAAGACCCCGATCTGATATACGCCCAGTAGGTAGAGGAAGAAGCGATGAGTGGAGGAAGAAGCTTGAGACCTGGGCCTCTACCCAAGAATATTGAATACGTAGATCCGGAAAGAAAGGAGAAATCTCTTTGGGTGGGGCTTGACCAAGTGGCAAATTTGAAAGTGGCTAAAACTAACGATGAGTACGCAAAAAGAATAGAAGAAGAAAACAAGAAACAAACTCGGCTATGGGAGGAGAGACAGAAAAAATAAGAAAAGATGAAGGCTGCCAGGAAGGCATATGAAAAGAAAAAGAAGAAGGCGGTGACGACGAAAAAAGAGAAAGAAGAGAAGAAGATCTTTGAACAAGATGAAAGAAGGAGACAAATAAGGAGATGAAGTGTTGCTGTCCAACCCTTCGTGTATTTTATTATGTAAATACATACAATGTAAGTCTTCTGTAATAAAGCTATAAATTCTTTATTTTTTTGTGAAGACAATTATGTGCTCTGATACACCTTGTAAACAGTTGTGTTAAGGAACAAGAATGATATGATCAATAAAAGAATTGATTCTGCGATACATTCTTGTCAATACACTATCTCTGTATGTATCTTTGCTGTTTGCATTTTTGAATGATTTAAGTTTTGGCATCATCAAAAAGGGGGAAATTGTTAGGAATTTTATTGTTTAGATTTTGATGAATGCCATGTAAAACTTAGAATAGAAAGTTGGCACCCCAATTCTTGCTGTAAAATGTATTGTAACAATTAGAGCTGGCCAAGCCGAGTTAAGTCGCCTACGCCCTAACATGCAAGAAGACAGTGAAGACTGGAAGGAAGACTCTGTGTGAAACAAATTGAGTATGGCAAAAAAAAAAAGAGTAGACGGGAACTCTATCAAGAAGCAAACAGATGCAACAGTGGAGCATCACCAAGTCAACTCAAGAAAAGCCAAGTCTCAAGTTGAAGTGACAAGAGTCATCCAATGATTGGAAGTGACTCTAAATCACCTGGGAAAGCAAGGAAATGCGATCAAGTCGAGATAATCAGAAAAGAACCGTTGCCTGAGAAATCAAGAGATTTACTTAAACAAGTAATATCTCCACACCACCTTTCTCGAGTGCTCACCCTAGAAGCGTGCAAAAGGAATGAACCAATGGGAAGCACTACACCGTGTCGAACTCGAAAAGGTGAAAGAACAATTCATACGAGGAAATGGCAATTCCAAGAATTGCAACAAGACAAGCCAACGACTGCAAGTGACTTTCAAAAATAAGCCTATCTCTTCAACGGGCAAATTTTTGAAAGTTCACTATAAAAGGCTGAGGAGTTTGTTTGAGAAGGAAGACACACATGTGAGATATACAAGCATATTAGAAAAACTCAAACATTCTCAATCCTCAAGCTACATTACGAAGTACATCAATCCAACACTCACCTGTGAAGGAAAGAGAACTTCAATCAGTTGAAGAGGAAACTTTTGAAGAAAAGGGGTCTACATTCCAGGAAGGATTGTAGGAAGGTTCAAGGTTGAGCCAAGTCTTAAGCTTTTGGAGGGCTTCGTGATCAAATCCAAAGAGCTTGAGCAAGTGAGTCAGTAGTAGCAAGGCAAAACCCTGTGTGAAGAAGCCGAGTCGTAAGAGAAGCCACTAAGTGATCAAGGCGTCTCCAGATCGAGTCCCAAAGGATCAAGTCACCGTGTGTGATCAAGACTTGTATCCGGATCTGCTACCACTTTGTAAACCGATCATTACCTAGTGGATTCCCAGGAGTTGGGGAAGAGAGGAGTAGAAGAATTACCCCATCTTCGAACCTCTATAAAAATTTCTTTGTGTCATTTACTTTTCAGCACTTTAATTCTTGCATTTTTAACTGCTTATATCTCACGATAATTTGCTATCCATTTGATAATATAAGTACTAAACCCAAAGACTAAACTCTTCTTAATCAAACTTAAGGGTGTTAAGTCTTCCAATAAAACAAAACCACAATCGAGTTAATTTAGTGCCAACAAATGAGTTATTCCATCTACAAATTCGGTTGAGTCTCGTTGAGAGATTAACTCTCTTGAGTGACTAAATTGATCGTCCATCAAGGACACACAAACAGTAGTATCAACTCTGAATATTTAAAAGGACTAAATCAAAAATTTGGTAAGGTTTATTCAACCCCCATTCTAAACCTTACACTTACACCCCTTGGGACCTACAATCCACATAGATTTGAACAAGCAATATACTCTCCCCATCTTGAATTTTGAAGAGTGTACTATTAACCTTTCCTTTGGTGAATCCATGGTCAATGAGAAACCGAGACAATATGTCATACCAGGCTCACGGGTGCTTGTTTTAATCCATACAAGGCTTTCTTGAGCTTGTAGACTTTATCTCCAATAGTTTTCTCTCTCAAAACCTGGAGGTTGCTCCACATAGACCTCTTCTTCCAAAAGTCCATTAAAAATGCACTATTCACATCCATTTGATATACAAAGGAGTTCTTGTGAGCAAAGATAAGCAAGAAACATCCTAATTGCTTCCAATCTAGCAACATGAGCAAATGTTTCATCAAAATCTATACCTTCCTCTTGCCAATACCCTTTGGTTACCAATTTTGCTTTGTTTCTTGTAGCGAGATCATTCCTCATTCATCTTATTTCTAAATACTCACTTAGTACCAATAACATTTTGGTGAGTAAGCCTTTGAACCAATTCCCAACTTTGTTCCTTTCAAACCGATTCAACTCTTCCCGCATAACCTAAATCCAATGTGTGTCATCCAATGCTTGAGAAACATCTTTAGGCTCTATCTCGAGAAATGAAAAAAGTAAACATTGCTTCATGTTGGGGCTCGGATCTGGTTCTTACTCCATCTCTAACATTTCCAATAATTAACTCGGGTGGATGGTCTCTCGGCCATCTCACATCCGTTGGAGTAAGTCTGTTGGATTTAGCCGTCTTGCGGCTAAGTTGTCTTGAACAACTTCTTCATCATCATTCACCTGGCTCATCCTTCCAAATATTTCTCGAGATTCACTATCTCATCTTCATTAGGGTTGAGTGCTCTTACATCCGCTTTGGCATAGGGACTCTTCTCGCATAGTTGGCTAATTATTCCTCTCGGCCTAACTCATCTATGTCTTCTCCATTCACATTGGGTTCATAAAAACCACATGGATAGACTATTCTCGTGACCATAATCCTTTTGTTCAAGACTCTATATGCTTTACTCTCACCGAGTATCCCAAAAAGATACATTCATCACTTTAGCATCAAAAGTTTTTAGGTTGTCCTTGCCATTGTTGTGGATGAAGCACTTACATCCAAAGATTTTAAAATATCCAACATTTGGCTTCCTCCCTATCCAAATTTCATAGGGAGTTTTGGAAAATTTCTTGTTAATCATACACCTATTTTGAGTGTAACAAGCGGTGTTGATGGCTTGACCCAAATTTTCTTAGGCAATCCAGCTTCAACTATCATTGTCCTTACAGCTTACTTGAGAGTTCTGTTCCTTCTTTCAGCTACTCCATTCTATTGTGGAGTTCTTGCAGCTGATAACTCATGAGCAATACCATTTCCAACATAATACTGAGTTATAAGCCCATTGACAAACTCGCTTCACCTCCGGACCTTATCTTAATAATGGTTTGACTCTTCTCATTTTGAACTCTTCTCAACAGCTGAGGCAATCTCTGCAAGGTTTCCTTTTTTTTACACATGAAAATAGTCCATGTATATCTTGAATAATCATCCACCACCACTATGGTGCATTTCTTTCCACTGATACTTGTTGGTTCAACAAGACCAAATAAATCCATATGCAATAGATGTAGTATCCTGGTTGAAGAAGGATTTGGTTTGTCCTTGAAGGATGATTTGATTTGCTTTCCCATCCGCATGCATCACAAATGCTTTATTTCTTGTATCTTGAGTCGACAATCCTTCCACAAGGTGGCTCCTTGCAAGCTTGTTGATTGTCTTGAAGTTAAGGTGACCCAACTTCTTATGCTACAACTAACTTGATTTGGCTGTAGTCTTTGCTAGCATATGCTTGATGTATCACGACCAATCCACTACATACATGTTCTTTTGCCTTGTTCCTTGAAGCAAAATTTCATTTGTTTTAGCAAACTCCCATGTTGAATTCCACATTTTAGCTTTTGTCACCGAGTTGATGATAGCCTTTGTCACGAGTTGGGTGATGCTCAATAGATTGAAGTTGAGGCCTTCAACATATGCAACATATGTGATTTCCAATCCATTTTTCTTTATGGATCCTGTGCCTTTGATTTCTCCCCCGAGCTGCATTTCCTCCAAATATGACTTTTGCGCCTTTGATTTCCTTGAATTTTGACATATTTCTCTTGTTTCTTGTCATGTGTCCGGAGCAACCACTATCCATGTACCAGGTTCCTTGGCACTCCACCGTTCCCGAACCCGCAATCAAGGAAATTAGTTTTTAGGTACCCACACTTGCCTGGGGTCTTGAGGGGTTAGTGCTATAAGGTGTTCCAACCAACCTAAAGCCGATGATCGACTCTAAGAGGTTGCTACCTATCGGTTCCTTAATCATAATGCACATTAGCAAATTGCTTGGGGTTTTAGGATCATACAAATTGTCTCTTTTGTCTATTTTCCCGTGTGTGTGTTTGAGCATTTACTTTCTTGGGGTAATAATGGAATTTCTGTGCATGTTGGGTTTTGTGCCTGGTGCATATGTGTGCCGATAATAGGTTTTTTGCCTTGGGAATGACCTATGATGAGGTTGAGGTCTTTGCCACATTGGTTTGTATCCCATAGGTCTTGGCTGATATCTCATTTGGTTATTCCAATCAGCTTGGCTTGGATAAAATTTCTACCATTCCCATCATATGACTTTCTTTGCTGAAATCTCTGGGGCTTTTGGTAGCTCTGCTTAGATTTCATAGAGTATTTCTGTTAGAGTCTGTGATGGAGCTTTCAATTTGATTTCACTGTCTTGTCAAAGATACTCAATCGGCTTCTTGCCTTTTCCTTATATCCAAGGCTAGTATGGTTGTGATTGTGTTTTTGAGTAGTTGTTGGTGAAACATATAGTGCTTTGGGGTTTTGGATTCCCCCATTGCTTGAGGATCCTTTTTCCATAACAACTATTGGGACTTGGGCATGCACAAAGGAATTAAATCTAATGCCCGTCTTGTAACCACTTTCTTTTTGTGTCATTATATGTTCATCCAATGATTTGGATGCCTTAGTGAATGAAGAAATCACATTTTTAAGATCCTTTTCCCTCTTTTCTCATTGCGGCTAAATCTTCTTGGATCTTGGTAATTTTAGCCTTCAACTTAGTGTTCTCATCGGTATGTGACTTAGAGTACTCACTCTTTGGTCACCGTGAGTTTTGGCATTTAAGCTAGCTAATTTCCTCATTTAATAGTGTGTGTGAGGTTTTGATGTGCTCAAAATCTTCCATCATTTTGCCAATAGAATCATAAAGATCTGTGAGTGATGAAGTGTTTGTGTCACAATCACTATCACTAGAATCGAGAATGAGGTGAGTCGAGTGTACCTCATATTCTTGATCTTTTGAATCTTGTTCTTTGGCCATGAGACATATCAAAGCCTTTTCGTCTGTGTCACTTGAGTAGTATGCTTCACTACTATCCGAGTCCGATGGTTCCTTGCACTTGGCTATTTCAAGATCTTAGCGACCAACATGGCTTTCTTCTTTTCTTGTTTTCTTTCTCTCAAGACTTTTCTATCCTCTTTATTTCGTATTTGTTGATCGGTGGATAAGGGCAATCAACAACAAAATATTCTCAAGTTGCTCGCAATTCCAATACAGTTCTCGGCTCTCGATACTCGATTCTTTAATGTTCGACTCTCTTGGATGGTTGTCCTCCCTTGCTTTGGAGGGTCTTGAATGTCTTCTTGAAGATTCACCCTTTCTCCTTTTATAGTTCTTATTGAAGAACTTGTTGAACCTTTTACCATTAGGGCAATCTCCTCTTGGTCTATTGTCTCCTTTGACTCAACTTTCTTTCCTTCACTTGGCTTTACACAACGACACACAGTTGAGTCTCCTCTTCCATCTTCATCGAGTCTTGTAATCTTCAACTCACCGACTTCAACTCGACTTCTTCATTTCTATCTATTACAAGTTGAATTACATAGAAAATGGGGTGCCAACTTCCTAATCTACGTTGTACATGGTATCATCAAAATCTAAACAAAAGTTTCCTAATAACTCCTCAACGAACCCCCTGCTTTGCCGCCTCCCACGCTGCCGCCCCAATCGTTGTTGTATGTCGGTGAATGATTTTTGTCCCATGTTCTTAATTTCATATGTCTAATGGCTAATACGTATTCTCAAAATTCTTAGAAATATAGTTAGTAGATATGAAGCGGTGAATAACGATTATGTGGATAGCTTCAATTTTAACGAAATTCAATGTATTTTGGTGCCTTAGTCTAGACTTTAATGCTTTACAATGTAAGTGTTTTACTATGAAACTTTTTTTTTTTTTTGAGTCTTTTTTACTATGAATTTTGATAACTTGAAATTAAATTTTGCTTTGCTATTTTATTATTTTCAAATAAATTGGAAACATTCAAATGAATATGCCAACAAGAAATCTAGAAATAGAAAAACATTGAAATATTGTTTTTGTTTTATAATTTTTGTTGTTTCTCACTTCTCGAGACGTGTTTATTTAAAAATTTCATGACTAGTATTGGTTCATCTATTTAAGATATTGGCGTGAAGTTTAATTTTAACAAAACAAATATGAAAAATCATAGAGAAAAAAATAAAATTTCCTAATTCTTTTTTCATGTTGCGATCTTGCAGTTTTGAAGAAAAATAATCATGGACTATACTTCTTTGAACCAAAGCATAAACTTGGATGAGGGTGATAGATTGGAGAATGCTAAAAGTGATCAAGGGTTAGGTAAGCCAAAAGAATTTTCTGATGTTTGGAATTTTGTTTAAAGAAAGTTATTGGACAAGATGGTGTACAAAGAGTCAATGTAAGGTGTGTAAAAAGAATATAAATTTTGGGGTTAAAAATCCGAAACTTCTACATTGAGGCGTCATATTCACACTTGCAAAATTATAAAGTTCACATGATGTGGGGCAAAGGCTTGTTGATCATGAAGGAAAGATAATGTCTAAAAAAACTAAAGATTTCACGTGAGTTGTTGGTTCTTTGCAATTATTAAGCATGATTTACCATTTTCATTTGTCGAGTATGATGGCATTAGGACTGGATGAAGTATATAAATCCTAGTGTTCCTTGTATCTATAGAAACACTTTTGTTTCGACATCAAACAAATCTAAATGAAGGAGAAAGAGAAGCTT
Organism: Rehmannia glutinosa; assembly: GCA_016081115.2. Lineage (NCBI taxonomy): Eukaryota > Viridiplantae > Streptophyta > Magnoliopsida > Lamiales > Orobanchaceae > Rehmannia > Rehmannia glutinosa. The sequence goes on along the minus strand of JABTTQ020002479.1, from coordinate 673,148 downwards.
AAGCAAGTTTTGGCTAATATCACAAATAGAATTTGCTTAACTTCTGATGTATGGACTGCATGCACTAAGAGGGATATATTTGCTTGACTGGTCACTTTGTTGATGAGAATTGGAAATTGAATAGTAAAATACTTTGCTTTGATGTTATGCCTCCTCCACATTCAGGAGTTGAATTAGCTGCAAAAATACTTGAGTTTTTGAAGGAATGGGGGATTGATAGAAAAAAATTCTTTGACATTGGACAATGCATCTAGTAATGATTGTATTCAAGAAATTTTGAAAGAGCAACTATGTATTCAAGATACCTTATTTTGTAATGGTGAGTTCTTTCATATTCGTTGTTCAACTCATATACTAAATCTCATTGTCCAAGAAGGTTTGAAAGCTATTAATTTGGTTTTGAAAATCGAGAATATGTGAAATATGTAAAAGGTTTTGAGGGTAGGATGAGAAAATTTGAAGAATGTGTGAGTAAAGTTGGTAACATTGATACTACTAATATTGGCTTGAGATTGGATGTGTCCACTCATTGGGACTCAACCTATTTAATGTTGGATAGCGCCATTAAATACAAAAGGGCATTTTCTTCTCTTCAATTAAATGATAGGAATTATATGTTTTGTCCTTTAACTAAATAATCGAAAAGAGTCAAAAAAATATGTGAGTTTCTTGAGCCATTTTATGATACTACCAACTTGATTTCGGGTTCTTCTTATCCTATCTCAAAGTTGTACTTTATGAAAGTTTGGAAGATTGAAGTTAAGTTGAAAGAAAATTTGTCCAATGAAGAAGTGATTATAAGTGACATGTGCGAAAGGATGGAAGAAAAATTTGATAAGTATTGGAGTCAATATTGCACTGTACTTGCATTTGGGGCTATTATTGACCCACAAATAAAACTCTCTATGTTGGGCTATTTTTATTCGAAAGTTGAGAGTGATCTTGTTAAAGGTCAAGAGAAAATGTCACTTGTGAAGACAAAGTTGGATATGCTTTTTGAGCATTATGCTAATGATATCAAGCCAAGTTCTTCACAACCACGCCTCTTTCTTCTTCTACCATTCATTGGGGTTTTGGCTATCCCCATTAGCACTTTGCATCGTAGTCCGCATTATCTATTGTGCTCATGTGCTCACCAAGTATAGAAGTTGCACTCTCGCTCGTAAATGGTTATGTTATTGGTAAATTAGCTTATAGAATATTAAATCATGTTCTTTTGCTTTATTATTGTGTAGGTTTATTGCAATTTAATTCTTAAGGCCTTTTGTTTTTTTATTTGTAGATAATGAAGAAAGTGCAAGTATTAAATCAACTTTTTCTTGCTAGAGTTCAAATGTTCTAGATATCATTGATGAAGAGGATTATGAAGGAGCTAGAGAAGAAAAAAATGATTTCAATGGTGTAATAGTTGATGAACATTAAATTTAAAAATAGATTTCATTAAGTTTACTTAGTATTTTAGATCTTTTTGGGCGCCAACGTGGCAAAACCGACTAAAGAACTCCGCCAACACAATTATGGTGATGGATGTTTTAGTTTGAGATTCTCGCAAAGAATTATGAGTTAATTTAGTTAATGTAATTTTGGTTATTGGTTCGGTTTATGTTGTTTAAGGGGATTGTCAAATGAAAAGCATTAGGAACTTTGTAAAAGTTCTTACTAATTGTTTGTTTGATCTTGAGAAATTTAAAGTCGTATTGCTAGCTTGTAATGTATGTAGTCTAGTCATTTAGACTTTATAAGTTCATATATTTTCTTATTAGTTTAATATTTTCCAACTCAAATATCACATTGCAATATGTAGCAGGGCATTCCATTGTTAAGTAACAAATGTGAAGTCTCCGGCATTTTCCATTGATGCGAGCTCCTGTGGTGAATGATTATGTGATTTTTTTTGGGAATTTTAGCGTCTTGGCTCGCCCAACCTGCGCCCAAGGAGGGTTGGGTTGGATCGAGATTTTCTCGGCCACCACCTCGGTGGGCCATCACCACCACGCCCACCAAATGGCGGGTTTTGGCGGATCGGGGGGCCACTCACCCCTGACCCATTTTGACTCTCTATATACACTTCCAATTTGCTTTGAGAGTTGTGTGATACACTATATCTTGTGATTCGCTATGTCGAATTCTCGAATGAGTATTGATTATGCGAATTTGCAAATTGATGACTTCTTGATGATGAGTTGCATGTTTGCTAGAGTTGATTTGATTGAAATTATGTGTTTGTAGTGTTCTTGTGTTGTTCCACTACCCCATTGCATTATTTTTTTTTTGAGTTTGCTCGAGGACGAGCAATAGTTTAAGTTTGGGGAATTTGATACGTGTAAAATATACATGCATATAAGGGGTTATTTTGATACATATTTGATACATTTGCATGTATATTTAGTGTATTTTAGTTGGTTTTCTTTGTTGGGCGTGATACTTCTTATTCTTGTAATGTTTACAGGAGCGAAGCCAAAATGGAAAGATATCTATAGGGCAGTCCAAACAAGAATCTTGAATGCGAAGAAACGATCAAATACGCGGAGAAAACGATGAAAAACAAAGAACACGGTCAGGCCGTGTAATATTACACGATCGTGTATTCATCCCAGTGTGATTTTCACACCATCGCGACTTGTTTGAGGGAAGAATTTCAGAGACGGATTAGACGACCAGACCGTGTATTAGTACACGGTCGTGTACTTTGTTCATGGCGAAAACAGAGACTAAAACACAATACATGACCTTTTATTTTGTTTGGCGGCTAATTTTGTTTCCTAATTCCGTCGAAATTCTACAAGTGATCTCTCAAAGCATCTATAAAAGGAAGACTAAGCTCTGAGACGAAAAATATATCATCATACACGAAAATGTACTTGGGATTACACAAGTTTACTTACTTCGAGAGGAAAACACTAATCAATCGAAGAATACCACAAAACCTTTCTCATCTACGAAAGCACAAGGCTTCGATACTTTAAAGAAGGATCCATCCCAACAACAAGGGTTCTATCCTCTTAGTTTAGAACTCTTGTATGTCCTTAATTCGATGTCAAACTATTTGATTTAATGTGTATCTATGAATTTGTTGTTAAATATGTTGAGCTAAATTTTCTCGATCCTAGGACATAATCAAAACTATGGTTTCATGTTAATTCTAATTTGATTATTTTTCTTAATTGGTTTTGTATTCTATGTATGGATTCGAGTGTCTCTGCTTTCTTGTAGATTATCGATCAATAATTTGCATGTCTTATTTATTGGGTCAAAAATTCATGAGATGAGATCTAACTTACAAAAAACGAGTTCATAACATAAACGGAATTGAGTCGGAGACTTATAACCGCTTTTTGGAGAGTTCTTCAATTCTAATATCTTTTTGGAGTTAATATTTATCGATTGAGTATGGATATCTTCAATTCCTATTAATCAACTATTTATGCGCCACCCAAAAGGGGAATAAACTACTTTAGGAATTCAACCCATAGATACAAAGAAACTTGTTTTGATGACATGAAACATCAATTGGAATTAATATTGAAGAAGCATGTTGAGATTATGTATATGGTGTTGCTCTCTTATTTGTTGATAACTTGAGGAGTTCGGGTCTTTAACAATTTAAATATTTTACTTGTTAATTTAGGATTAGTTTAGGTAAACAAACTCTTTGATTTTCAACCGCCTCAATAAAATTTAAATACGATATTTGCTTTGTATTCTACGTGTTTTGTATTCAATCCCCGAGGAATACGACCTTGCTCGCCGCTATCTGCTAGCTACACTTTGTACACTTGTAATTTAGTGAAAAGATTTTCACGATCAATAGTTGACACAAATTCCCTAAATCCTTTATCCTCTACCTGGGTAAAAGGCAATTCACTAATAATAATAATCATTCGAGCTAAATATTTTCTACTAGCCAATTATAAGACACATCTTTCATATACTCAACACTTCGACAAAAAGCCGTTATTATCCGATTACCACCAACAGATTTGTTATTAGGGTGATTTTTGCAAACTTTCATCCGATTATTCATCGTTGCATTACTTAGATTTCCCCTTTGCTTCCCGCTCTTGTCTAAATAAAGAGTGAAGTGATTCCATGTCGGAGCTCTCCTACTCATTTATTTTCTCTCTGCCTTCACATGAAGGAGTCGAAGCGGGAGGTGGAGAATTTCTCGATTTTTAACTTTTCATAACGAGAGTGAAAATATATGTATTACAGCCCAATAAATAAAAAAATCCCAAATTACGCTTAACTTTCCCAATTATTTCCAACTTACAACCCGACAATTGGTTTACCAAAATCTTCTAGATTAATTGAAAAATCAATCCCAAAAATATAATAACTAATTTCGGTTTATAAACCTTACAAATAGGAGTAGGAATACCAATTTATACACAAATCTTCAACAAATACCTAATAAGTAAATCGATTAAAGACTAATCTCCACTTAATAGAAGACTCCTAAATTATGCACAAGTTTTTACAAGTTAGAGACTTAGGGTTTCAAAGAAATAGATACAAAAACTTGAAATATGCCTCGATTAATTAAAATCCTTAGATTGTGCCGCATGAGGATAGAGCCGGATGAAGAGAGACGATCGTTGCATGCTCGCCGCAGCCGGACCGTGCGTGAGGGAGAGAGAGACAGAAGCATCGATGAGAGATTAGAGTTGAGAGAGTGTGGGACATGTCGAAGGAGAACAAATTACGAGTTGAGAAAATAGCAACTTAAAGTTTCTATTCAAATTAATTTTATTTAAAGTTGCTACTTCTTTGTCAATAGGATAGAGTTTCACTTTTTGCAACTTATGATATTAATTAAAAAAACAATTCAGATTATTCGGTTCAATTTAGGTAATAGGAATTTTAAAAGGAAACCGAACCGAATAACCAAAATTTTAAAAATAGAAGTAAAAGACCGAACCAAAATTTTTAGATTGATTTCGGTTCGAATCAAATTTTTAGTTTCGATTCCGTTCGGCCGATTAATCAATCGTGCACAACCTTACTTATTAACTTCACAAAGAGCGGTAGTCCGTAAACTTGCTTCCGATGTCACAAATGAAATATCATACTTGACTTATTAACTTCACAATCGAAAATCATATAGCATTTTTCTAACTTAAGGGGCAATCAAGATCCTCTATTCCATTTAGTGTTTTATCTTATACCGCGAATGTGTGAACGCATGTGTACAAAAATAAGCTCATCATGTACACGTGCATCAAGGCGGAGGAGAGGGAGGCCAACCTACCGCCTCCCTAATTTGTTTTAAAAAATATTTATACTAAAAAAATTAGTTAAGGATATATATATATATATATATATATATAGGATATGGATCAAATAGGTCCTCCTACTTGGGGTGAGTCCATGGGGACACATCCTAACCATAGATCAACAATTTTGGGTGGTCTAGATTTTTAGGGCTTTTTTATGTTTATTTTTTTGTTTCAAAGAATTAAAAAGGGTAGGGTGGTAATTTGGCACTTTAGAATCAAGATTTCATTCCCTCTTTCACGTGATTTCACCCACTTTTCACGCACACTCTCTCTCCAAATTTCGATTTCAAAAAAATTTATCTTTGCTTATGTAGTATAGGATTGTTGCTTATGACTTGCTTATGCGCTTAATGTATCCGTGATGCATGTGTAGTGTATATTCGTTGCTTATGTAGTATAGGCTTATTGCTTATGTAGTATGAGTTTGTTGATTATGACTTGCTTATGTAGTTAATGTATTTGTGGTGCATACGTAGCGTATATTCGTTGCTTATGTAGTATAGACTTGTTGCTTATGTAATATGAGTTTGTTGCTTATGACTTGCTTATGTAATTAATGCAATTGTGGTGCATACATAGTGTATATTCGTTGCTTGTGTAGTATAAACTTGTTGCTTATGTAATATGGGGTTGTTGCTTATGAATTCTTATGTAGTTAATGCAATTGTGGTGCATACATAGTGTATATTCGTTGCTTGTGTAGTATATATAGGCTTGTTGCTTATGTAATATGGGGTTGTTGCTTATGACTTGCTTATGTAGTTAATGTATTCGTGGTGCATACGTAGTATATATTCGTTGCTTATGTAGTATAGACTTATTGCTTATGTAGTATGAATTTCTTGCTCATTACTTGCTTATGTAGTTAATATATCTAAAAGCACCATGACACATCTATACAAGCAACAAATTACATCTTCATAAGCAACATTCGAATCAGAGCCAAGTTTTAGCAACTATGGGGAATTGTTTGCAACTTTTTTCAGCCCCTTTTGCGTTGAAGAAGAAAGATGAAGAATTTCTCACGAGTAGTGCATTGAAGAAGAAGGAGGAAGAAGAAGGAGTAGGATTGTTACGTGAATTTGTTTTGAGATTTGGAAGGATTGCGTGAATCCCATGAATACGTGAATCCCATGAATATTGCTTTGAGAGGATGACTAATTTACCCTGTGTTTAATTAACTAGCTTGTAATTTGTAATTTTGCCTCTTAAATCGCAGCCCTTGAAAAAATTAGATATATGGCTAGGATTGGTCCCTATGGACTTACCTTATGAAGTGGTCTCATATAACCCTCTCCCTATATATATATATATATATATATATATATATATTTTTGATTTTTTTTAATGGCCCATCCCATTTTTATTTATTGGCCTACCCCTATATTTTTCCTCGCTCCGTTATTGTACGCGTGACATGTATTGATACCATTAAAATAGAAGACGAAACACTAAATCTAACAGAGGATCTCAATTGTCTATGTGGTATGCACTCTAGTGATGTACATCCTAGTTTATTCCATGCATCTCACTATTGTTGCTTGCTTTTAGTTCAAAGATGCTTCAATTAAATTTGGGTGTACACTCTATTAGAGATTGCTTTTGGCAAATTCAGGTGGCAATTTATTTATTAATGTGTGTCCTCTGTTTTTTCCTGTTATTTCATACTTTTCACATCAATCAACTCGTTTGAATTTCAAACATGATTATTTTTTCATTTCACGTTGTAAAAATGTTACTATAATAATGGACCTTACTTCTTGCGGTTGAAAGAACTCGATAAGTGATAACTCACTTGAGATACGGAGTCATGGTGAAGTCATAATTGCGGATATTGCTTGGAAAATTTCTTTATCAAAATTGGGATTCATTGCACATAACCATAAACTTGTTCGTATCATGGTGATCAAGTAATTAAAAGCGTTATTAACTGCTTTGTCGAGGCAGTGTCCGTGAACCAATTAGTGGCGATCATTTTATTTCTTATAAAGACAATCTTATACATGATATTTATTAATAAATATATTTCTCTATCACATTTAGCTACACGTGGTTATGCATTTGATGGTAATCATAGAATGATGTCTCTATGATTGTGGTCTTAAGTTGTATTCGAGTCGAGGGTTCATTAATATGGGACATCGATAAGTCCAAGAGACTCTCACATACGATGCATGTTTGAAAGAAAAATATCTCATTCCATAGATATTGACATAAGGATGCTAGTGCATGTATGTGAGTTCTTCTTGGAGAACAAGTACACCGAACAATCCATAGAGTTCTTAGTGGAAATTATTTTGTCGAATATGAATTTCCTTTTATGATAGTACATTAACTAATCCTTAGACTTGAGGGATGATAGTAGACTTGTGCATGACACTATGATTTTTGATGTATTTCCGATTTCTTGACAATCGTAGGGGTTTACGTTAGGTGTCTAGTCTTTGTGTATGGAGACTAATGAATTGTCAAAAGAATCATCACCTATGGACTAGATGAATCTCATATGTTTTCATAGTCGTTGATCTAATCAAGACATTGACCAGGGCATTGATGAATAGAGATTTATCAAATGATTAAAGTGGCTTGAAATGTGATCGTAGTTATTAAGTCTATAAAGGGTTTCGACTTTTACCATATATCGTTGACTTAATCGAGAGATTAGACGAAAATGGGTTTTATCTGCAAGGTATTCATATAATGAATAGATTCACTTGTTATTCACCTAAGACTGGGTAATCAAGATGACTAGATAGGTGCTTCTCTTAATATGTGAGGTTCTTGAAATTAAAGAATTAATGCCAAACGGATTAATTAATCACATTAATCAATCAGAATATATGGCATTCATAAGTTGTAAATATTGCAAGTCCACTTGCTAGCTTAGTTGTGAATCTAATGGGTCACACAGAAAAAGACAAGATGTAACTTTTATAATCTTGGAATGATTCAAAGAGTTGGATTCGATGAATTAATAGAGATTAATTAATTTGAGTTTTAATTCAATCCACTTGGTGGATTGAATATTCAATTAAATAATAAGATTATTTAATTGAATCTATTAATGTTAGAAAATCAAAGATGGAGTGATTAATTAATGTGGTTAATTAATTAAATAAAATTTAAATAAATTTAATAGTTGAATTAAATAGTCAATTAAATAATTCAATTATTTAGCTTGGTGAAACTAATTCATGGAGATTAATTAAATTAAATGGACCAAGTTCATTAGTTAAAGAAATAATTGATGTACCTTTTCATTAAATTTAAACGGTCTAACCTGATTTAACCGCGTAGGAGACCCATCAACCAATTGGATAATGTAGACGATTCCTAATTGGATCGGAAAATTGACTTGTAGGATAACTTTGGAAGAGTTAGACTCTACCATAACCTCGTATATTCTTTGTTGGCTAGGAAATTTTTTTGAAGTTGAATAAGATTTCAATTAGACCATAAATTAGCAACTATAAACACAAGATATTATGATCAATTTTTTGAAAAACGAAAAAACACACAAAAATAGTTCAAAAGCTACCGCCCTTTCTCTCGTGGTCGAAATCTTGTGGTAAAAATTGTGAAGTTTTAGCTTATTTTTTGAGAAAATTTTGAGAGCTTTGTGCATCATGACTTGCTCCTTCTACATCAATCCATAAACACTCCATACAATAAGATCGAGAAAATGAATTATGAATCCTAGCGAATTCTACTAGAAGGTTCTTCATCGTTCGTGTGGATCAACTTCGGAGGAAAAATACTTAGATTCCTACGGCGAATTTGTTCGTGCGATCTTGCATTGAAAGAAGATGAGGATTCACCCTCTTGGTAGGAATTGATTCCTTTTAACTCGCTACTTTAAAAAGGAGTTTTTACAAAAGGTATGATTGTACAACATTAATTCTTTTAAAGGGTTCAAATGCAATTCGATTAATTCACACATAATATTGAGATGCATATTTGAATATGCATGTTACTTTATTGTAAAAATTTAATTTTCGTTGCATTTGCCCATCTTGTGTTCACGAAACCCAAACACCGATACCTTGGTGCTTGCAAGTATGGCTTATCTTTCCTTTGTACGGTGTCAATTTGTTTCTGCATGACTACATTGTATCGATCCAACACTCTCAATGTGTTATGTATTTAATTAAAACTTATTTGGGAAAACAATTTGGCTCTCATGAGCATATATAGCTTGAACATGGCAAAAGAGCGTGTTGTGAGACATCATATTCACATTGTTGGGACAAAAATTAACTCGATTATGTACTTACGTTTGTGTTAAGCTATTGAAAATCTCAACAAAGCTCACCATTTTTTGAGCATATTTAATGTGGTTACCTACAAACAAATGTATTTGGTGTGTGGAGGTAAGTTCCACTTTTTATAAGTTTTGTTATCGTTATTGCACTTAAACTTCATCGCTTCTCAAAACTGTGATTGATTGGTGCTTCAAAGGCGAAAAGTACATTTGTACATTTATGCTACACAAGATGTGGTTGCATTAGTACTCTTAGTACATGAAAATGTGCCCCTGAAAAAAACCAAGTTCTACGCACACAAGAACTCAATGAGAACCTCATTTCAATCATTAGATCACCATCATGTATTATGACATGAGTTTTATTTCCTTTTCTTAAGTATGCTAGCGGTGTAGATGAAAACCATTCTCGCTGGAGAGTCAAGTGCATCACAAGTAGACAGTCCACCATCACCACTTCCTACATTTGGTAAAATATTGGCGAATAGTGAGGATTGCGGTAAGTTTATCATGCTATTGTGTTGTACTTGATTTTTATGAACTTGTGTATTGTTGGAAGACTTTATAACAATTGTTTTTTTGAGATAGTCCTCGAGGAAGATGGTGAATCCACCAACATTAAGAGATGCTATACTCGTATAGTAATATTAAAGTAAAAAACGAGTAGATTGCATGGAAATGGACCAGAGAAAAATCCCAAGAGAAATTTTATTTCCTTTGATGACACACACAGAACATTTGTCTTTGGTGGATTGGAGGCAACACCGAAGGAAGCAATGGTGTAGATAAATTAGTAGTAATCATATTAATATCGAGAATATGAAGATGGAAACATTTCATAAAACGAAATAAGAACTAGGATGATGGGTTTCGTTTTGTGAATTTCACCTACCCCAGTGCGGGACACATATGAAATGCGATTTTAGTGAGATTTGTGAAAGTAATGGGTTTTAGATAGAGTGGCAATGGGTTGGGCTAGGTTCACCCACTCCTAGCCCAATTGGCTAATACAAAACCGGTTCGACCCAAAATTTTATCGGTCTTCATTTATTATGGCCCAACCCATATATAGATTTTTGGTCGGGCCGTTTGGGTTGAGTATGTTCAATTCTTTTTTGACCTCTAAAAGTGAAGCAAAGTCCAATCCTATATGCTTGACTGGGTTGGGTAGGTCGTCGACTAGGACAATTTTGCTAGCTTAAGTTTTGGAGGTACAAGAGGATAACAATGGAATAGTTCTGGTGGCATGTTGATCCCTCGTCGCACCACACATTACCATATCATCCTCATTATGGTGTTTGACATTTTTCTTACTTTGTGATACTTATATATTTTGTTATGGGTTCGATGTTTCTTTTAGTGTGGATGCATAGAGATGGAGCTATATGTCACAGACTTGTGCTCTTAATAATATGTCGTGTGGACTTAGCTCTTTTTCCGCCCACGATCCTAAGTCGATCTCCCTCAAAATCACTTATGTGTGAAGAGTGTAGAGTGATGGCTAAGTAAATGAGTACACAAGAAAGTTTGAAAGAGAACACCGATATTGTTCACTCAAACTTGCTTACAATGATATGTTAGTAACACATGAGTTTTCCTCAACAAAAAGGTACAAATGAGCTCCAAACTCATATATATATTACTCCACCTGACGATGGTGATTGATTTGATCGGATGGTCGGAGAAGTCCTCTAGAAATCTCCAAAGGTTTCCTACATATCATATAACTCTTGGAACATTTTAGAATTTTTTATGTTACTCCGCATACTTCTAGATAGTTCCACAAGATGCTCCATAACATCCTAGAATATTCTAGAATATTCGGATTCTTCTACAATATTGTAGAGTGTAATTACCTAATTTTTAACAAAGTGCAAATATCTAAATAATAGAACAATTCTTTAAAAAAAAAGGATAACTTATAATTAAAAAAATTCATCCAAATAAACAAAAGTATTTTAAATCCAAACATTACTTCATTCTCTAAAAATAAAATACTAGCATTCACATATCAAAACCATTAGAAAAAATAATTTTTTTGTAGCTTTTATATCTCTATCGGTTCGACTTGAGCATTTTCATCTGCGACAATTCTGAACCACTAATAATTATTGGGTCGTATGTAGAATTCTATTTTGAAGTAATTTATTATTCGAGGAATTTGAGTCCAAGGTACGTCCCGACAAAATAGCATAATGATGATGGAGATGCAAAGTCTTTTATACCCTTCTCAATGCAATTAATAACAAACATGCAATATTGCAATTTATTGTATGGATATATTTCCAAGCCTCTATTTCAACTTTTATAATTAAAAATTGGTTTACGTTTGGCCATCTTTGTTCATATAAATTACAAATTACGCCACTCAAAGTGCATTGGCTATATCACGCTTAATTTAACGCAATGTTGCAAATAACTCAAAAAGTTACATTTGTGGGGTATTTAGCAATGCTCTTAAAAAACCAAAGGTAGGCGCCAATAAGTTTAGCGCTTTAAGGTAGGCACTAACATCATTGGCAACTACACGTTTGTAGGTCCCAAGGGGTGTCGCTTAAATTCTAGAGGGGATGGGGGATTGAATAGACTTTATAATTTTTCGATTTTGCAAATCGGAGTTTTAGAAAAATAGCTAAGTCCTAAGTCAATTTGGCTAAGATTCAGCAGAGAGTTAACCACTCAACAGCTTCTCTTGAAAGAGCCGTTGATAGAGTAACTCAATCAAGAATGACAACTCGCTTACAAAATCAATTTTCTTTTTAGTCGGGAAGACTTACACCAACTGAGTTGTATCAACCAACAATTATTATTTTTAGAGAGTTATTATGCGAGGTTTGAATAGCAAATAAAACAGAAAATAAAGTTGCGGGAATGTAAATGCAAGAAAGTTAAGACACAATATTTATATTTGTTCGAGGATGAGGTAATTCCTCTACTCCACTCTTTTCCTACTCTAGTAGAAATCCACTATGTAATAGGTGACTTTTGTTACAAAGTAATACAACCCTAGTAGTCTTGATCACACAGATTAGCTATAATACGGACTCAACTCTTCACCGCATGCATTCCTAGTTACTTGGCTCTAAACTTGCAGGATTTTTTCATACAACCCTCATACAAATCGAGAATCTCGATTCGACAGAACCTAACTCGCATTCATTCAATCCAAGCGCAAGTGTAACCCTCGATTTGTTTTCACAAGTTTCCTCTTCAATCAATGATAACTTCAATCTTTCACTAAAAGTGTTGGATGAAGTGTTCTTGATGAATTTTGAGGATTGCGAGAGAGATTTTTGAATTTTTGCTTGTTCACAACATTGTGTCTCTTGTGATTTGTATCTACTATCCGAAAAATCCTCAACTTTCATAGTAAGGATTTAATCTATCCGCCAAGAGATAGACAAAAATTAAATCCCATCGTTGGACAAATTGGCATGTCCTTTCTTGCAACTTTGATGTTGACCTTTCCTGTATTCTTATGTCCTCTGCACTTTCTAAAAGTGGCGGTCTATAGGTGCCTTCTTATAGGTTGAACCTCATTGCCGTCATAAATGTCTTGCACATTTATGGTCAAACATCGTACTTCATCCGATATTTGAAGTATATCTTCCTTGGACATAATGCAACAGACTCCGTTAGTTGACTTTGTCTTTCAACCGCTTTACTCCTTTCGGTAATACTTAACTTTCCAAGAGAGTCTTCTCGATGTTCTTTGTTGTTAGTCTTTTGAAAGACTTGATTGGCATGCTCTCTTGAACTTACTTTGTTGTGAATCAACTAAATTTCCACAAATTAGCTACGAGTCTTCTATTGTCTTCTTCAAAAAGTCTTCTTCGCAATCCTATTTGGTCGCTTTTTTTGAGTCACCACATCCTATCTATTACAAGTATAGAAATTACATGGAACTAGGGGTGTTCACTTTCTAATACATAGTTTTCTATGCATCATCAAAATCTATACAATGAATAATTTTCCCCTTTTTGTTGACATCAAAACTATTACAATATTTGTGCAATCGAAAGTAAATAATTTAATTTGAAAGAATTTGTTTTATTAACAAAGCTTTCATGCACTTACATTTAAAATGTGTATTTATATTTGAATGTAAAATTACAACATTTACAAAGACTCAACTTCCCCATATATTCTTCCTCCTCCGCCTTTGGCTCTTCTTAATTCTTCTTCTTCGAGATCGAGCCAATAAGCGCTTGTCTTTCTGTCGTCAGGTCAACTGAAATCCACTTTCTCTCAATCCTCCGAATCCTCCGCCTGGGAAAATCCTTTTCTTGGTTTCATTTGAGCTCTGCCCCTCCCACTAGAAGATTCACTTCTTTCTCTTCCTCTAGCTACATCACCGCCTCTTCCCTAGACCGCCTTGGATGTCTCCTCTTCATACTTGGCTTCCACCATCTTTTTGTTGGCTACTGGAGGTACTTTCCTCGCCTTTATATGGCTGTTCCTTAGGCAACTCCATACCCTCCAGGCCTTTTGAGAGAAGAGTATCAAACTCTTCATTGCTTCTTTCCTTGAGATTAAGTCTCTTGGTGGCCGGCCAAACTTTTGCCTTAGCAAATTTATCATATCCTCCTACCTTTGATCAAAGCAAATTCCTCTCATGATTTCTTCATGGCAAGCTCAACTTGTTCTTCAATTGAAAGAGAGGATGGGATTTCGATAAACTTGGAGAGCCTATGTGCCTGTGCCAAATGTTGTAGAGGGACCTATTCATTCTTCCCCCTTTTGGCATGAACAACATATTGAGGTTGAATGGTTTGCGGGATTTTGTCCAATTTCATATGTGTCATGGACTCGGCCGCAGAGTGACTAGAGTGAGTGATGTCGCCTATTCTTGCAAAGTCGAGAACTTTTAGTTCATTGAAGCCTCCATGTACATGAATTTCTTCTCAAACTTTGTTTCTAATAAGTTCATATCACTCGATGGCTTTGATTCATCCTTTCAAAATTTTCCTTTTTGGCATTTCGATATGCATTCTCGATGAGAACCCCGTATAAGCAATTTATTATACAACCTTTGTAATCGCCCTCTTGTTCCCTCCGAAGAGCCCGCGTCTCGGCTATCCAATCCTTTATTTTCTCGCATAACGCCACATAATCTCTTGGGATGTTTTCATCGGGATTGTTAATCTATAGGCAGAGATCGGTGAACCCATGTTCCAGGGCTTCCATGTCGACAAACATATGTCCGAACACTATCTCAGAATTCTTTGGCCAATTGGTCATTGATGAACATTAAAATATACAAATATTTTTGGTTTTTAATATTATTTTACTTTATTAATATTGTTAATAATATAAATTTTTAGTATTATTATATTTTAGAAATAAAATAGGAAATCAACATAAAATTGTATTAGGATGCATTTTAAGTGCGAGTTCGGATCAACGAGCATAACTTTCAATTTCAAAGATGATTCTTGAAGATATGCATTCACAATTTTCAGATATTGAAACCAAAATAAAAAGTTAGAATGATATTCTTGGATAAAAAATGCATCACAATTTGAAGCTTGAAAGAAGGCTCATTGCTTTCCAAACTTGGACAAGTTTCGTATTTTGGGCATAACTACAAGTCCACAAATCCATTTGATGTACAATTCTAATCGAGTATCCAAAACACATAGAGCTACAATATTTCATTAGAACATAAAATCGAGATTCGAGCTTGGTAAAATATGAAAAATCACACAAGTCACTGCAGTGATTAATCTCGCAAACCAACCACATCTTAATAATCCAACCATATCTTGGTCCATGGTGGTTGTAATTCATTGAAACCAGTTAGAAAATCAAGCCAATACATGGAAAAATTGATTTGTGTAAGAAAATTATGCAAATTCAAAGCGAAAAACCATGGACAAAATGGTCACAAAGAAGGTTGCGAATCGGTGTGGATTTTCGATTTTATTACTTGTAATAAAATTTAAAGAATAAATAATTTCAAATTGATTTTGTGTTGTCTATAAATAGAGGACATTAACAAAGAGCCAAAAACAAATTTTTGTGGAGAAAATTAGAGTTTGAGGTTTCAAAAAAAAATCATTGTTGTTTTTCCTAAATTATAGTAAGTTTTTCTAGTATTTTATAAATTATTTTCTTTAGTTTTTTTCAATCTTTTGTTTTCTCTACTTTCTTCATGCATTTTTAAGTTTATTTTTATTGAGGATATATGGTGAAATTCTTGGTTGTTGGGAAATTTATTGTTTAGATTTTGATGAATGCCATGTAAAACTTAGAATAGGAAGTTGGCACCCCATTTTCGTTGTAAACCGCATTGTAATAAATAGGGTGGTCAAGCCGAGTTAAGTCGGCTATGCCTAAACATGCAAGAAGACAACCGGAGACTAGAAGGAAGACTCACTTGCAAGACAAATGAGTATGCAAAGAAGAGAAGACGGAACTCGATCAAGGAGTAGCCGAGATGCAACAGTAGAGTATCGGTCAAGTCAACTCAAGATAGCCAAGTCTCAAGTTGAAGTGACAAAGAGTCATCCAATGATTGGAAGTCGACTCTAAGTCACCTGGGAAAGCAAGGAAATGCAATCAAGTCGAGATAATCGAAGAGATCCGTTGTACGTAAATCAAGGGAATTACTTAAACAAGTAATACCTCCATACTACCTTTCTCAAGTGCTCGACCCCGAGAAGCGTGCAAAAGGAATAAACCAATGGGAAGCACTCGCACCATGTCGAACTCAAAAGTCAAGAACAATTCATACGAGAAAGTGGCAATTCCAAGGATCAGAATAAGACAAGCCAACGACCACAAGTGACTTTCAAAAATAAGCCTATCTCTTCAACTAGGCATTTTTGAAAGATCACTATAAAAGGCCGAGGAATGACTCGAGAGAAGGTTACTCAACCACGAACATTCAAGCAAACATTTGAATCAGAACCAAAAATATTCTCAAATCATTCAAGACTAGTCCTCAAGCCTACATTACGAAGAAAATCAATCCAACACTCACCGTGAAGAAAAGATAACTTCAATCGTTGAAGAGGAAATTGTTGAAGAATCAAGGGGTCTACATTCCACGAAGGATTGTAGGAAGGTTCAAGGTCGAACCCGGTCTCAAGTTTTTGGAGGGCTTCGTGATCAAATCCAAAGAGCTTGAGCAAGTGGGTCTGTAGTAGCAAGGCAAAAATGCTCTGTGAAGAAGAAGCCGAGTCGTCGAGAAGCCAACCGGTGACCAAGGCATCTCCGGATCGAGTCCCAAAGGATCAAGTCACCGTGTGATCAAGACTTGTATCCGGACATTACCACTCGATATCGATCAATACCTAGTGGATTCCTCCAGAGTTGGAGAAGAGAGGAGTAGAAGAATTACCCCATCTTCGAACCTCTATAAAAACTTATCGTGTCATTTACATTTCAACACTTTAATTCCTGCATCTTATTTATTTAACTTTGCTTTGATAAATTTGCTATCCACTTGATAATCTCTAAGTACTAAACCAAATTTAAGGGTGTCAAGTCTTCCAATGAAAACAAATCACAATCGAGTTAAGTCTTTAGTCAAAACAATGAGTTACTCTATCAACAACTCAAATTCAGTCTATTGAATAACTAACTCTGTTTGATTAACTAACTTAGTTGTCCATCAAGGACTCAAATTTGTGAAGTATTAACTCGAATTTTTAAAAGGATTAAATCGAAAAGTTGGTAAGGTTTATTCAACCCCCTTCTAAACCTTACACTCACACCCCTTGGGACCTACATTGGTGAAGGAAAATGGATGATTGTAGATTTACATTAAATTTTATTGTTTTGTTCATCAATTTGATTTCAAATTATACCCTTCTTGTTTAGTGGTATTTCTTGATTTATGTATATCTATTGGCACAAAAATACTTAGTTCTATTTAGTTAAATGTCCGGTTTTATGCCAATCGAATACTAATATGGATACTTGATATGTTGTAGACAAGAGAATGCATAAATACTTGATTCCATAAACAAGTTTTGGCGTTATAAAATAAATTATAATTGGTAAGACAACATGTTTACCTCATTACATGATTTATATTTATAATATCTTCCCATTAGAACCTTCAAGAGTATAGATTCCAATAGTGAAAATTTAAGAGGTAAAGAAATATAATCATTCATTTATTCATAATCAATAGTGAATCCCTAATTTCCAACATTTCTATTACTCAAATTTCTTGTAACACATGAATTATTCTTATTAGTTTAAAATACATTTACTCATCATTTAAGTAAGATCTATCCTCAGTAAACGTCCATCAACTTCCCTATGGATCGACCTCGGACTCACGAGAAATTAATTACTTGGGATAACCTGCGCAGTTGAGTTTGCAACTTTAACGTTGTAGCAAGTTTTTGGCTCCATTGCCTGGAAAGGCAATGTAAGTTTCTAGGTTTGTGGATATTTTTCCATTATAAATATTGTGCATTAGTAGTCATTATGTTTGTATGGTTATATGGTATCGTACTCCAAATTCTTGTCATTTAGTTAGAAATAATTCAGAAAATTGGATAGAAAATTTCGATTCACCTCCACACATACCAACTATGGTCAAGATAAAATTGTTCATAATGAGAATGAACGAGCGGAAAATCAAGAAGTGTGTAACATGCGTTACTACTTGCAACCTTCTCGAATTTCGCTCCTTCGTGTTTCATTTTTCCACTCAATACAAATAACTTTTAATTCAAGCCGTAGATGATTCATTTACTTCTTAGTTTTCATGGTATGGATTCTGAAAATCCGTATTTACATTTAACAGAATTTGAAGAAGTATGTGCCACATTTGATGATCGAAATTGCACGAATGAAATTGTTAAGCTCAAATTATTTTTTTCTTTAAAAGATAAAGCAAAAACTTGACTTAGCTCTTTGAAACCTAGATCAATTGGTACTTGGCAAGAAATAGAAACTGAATTTACAAAAGTTCTTTCCAACTCATAAATTAATGCTTTGAAAAGAAAAATTCAAATTTTTCTCAAAATCCTAAATAAGTTTTTTTTTTTTATATTGGGAAAAGTTTAAAGCATTGTTGAATTCCTACCCACATCATGATTTTGAAAATTTGTGTATCATCGCTTTCATTTATAAAGGTTTAACTTCAAACAAAGCAATTTATTGAATCAATGTTTAATGGTCGGTTTCTTGATAAAGAACCCGATGAAGCGCTAGAATATCTTGACTATTTGGCCAAAAATTCTCAATCTTAGCACAATATTGAAGATAATACACAAAACCTCACTTTAATAAAGAGGATAGTCTGAGTGCTAGGCTTACACTTTTGGTTAAAAGAATTGATGAAATGAAAGCTAAGAATGTAGAAGAAGTCGATTTGTGCAATTAAAAAGATTGTGACATTTGAGGGCTTTAAAAATACTCCACTAATGATTTTCCTCACATTCCTATTGAAGAAAATGTCATGAATGCATTCAAAAGCCTTTCCACTCTCCATTTTCTCGAAACTTACAATCCACAATGGTGAAATCATCCCAATTTTGGTGTGCATGATAATAATCAAGCTCAACCAATGAATTTGCAAAAGCCACCGAACTTTTGTTCATATCTAGCCCCACATGTAAAATCACTTGAGGAGACTTTGCAAGCATTTATGCATGAGAAAAAAACATCAATAATAAAACTTTTTAGGCCATCAACGAGATTAAGAATTCACTTTCAAAACTCACAAACTTTTGCGGACTCAAGAAAAGTCAATGAGGCTAATTCAATCACAACACTTCAAGTGGAAATATTTTTAACAAACCAGTTCATCCCAATAAATTTATTAGTTCATCTTCGAAGTGAAGAATGAAAATAACGATGATGAAGAAGGTGTTGAATGGAGGTAAGTTTGAAAATGATGAAACATATTCATCTCTTGCTCCTCTTCCTCAAAGATTGCAACTCGTAAATTGAACTCAAATTCTGAAAATTTTGAATTGTTTAAACAAGCCAAAAGTAATATTCCATTATTGGATGAAATCAAACAAGTCCCACCTTACGCCAAATTTTTAAAAAATTTGTGCACAATTAAAAGGAAACATCATGTGAAGAAAAGAACATTTTAACTCGAAAGTGTGAGTTTAATTATCAAACAATTTGCTCCACTTAAGTATAAAGATCCAGGTTGCCCAATAATTTCATGCACCATAGGAGACACTAGAATAGAGCGTGTTTTGCTTGATCTCGATGCAAGGTAAATATTCTACCTTTCTCGCCTATGAACAACTAGGTTTGGGTGAACTTAAAGAAACGCCAATTGTACTCCAACTAGTTGATCGGTCGATTAAAGTTCCAAAAGGAACAATAGAACATGTGTTGGTACAAATTGAAAAGTTTTACTTTCCTGTTGATTTCATTGTTTGGATACTCACTTTGTTGTAAATACAAAGACACAAATACTTGTCATTTTAGGTCGTCCATTTCTTGCAACTTCAAATGCTTTGATTAATTGTAGGAATGGTATTTTAAAGTTATCTTTTGGAAATATGACATTAGAGTTAAATGTGGTTAATGTTTGCAAACAACCTTTGTGATGATACTAAATTACATGAAGTGGACTCAATTGAAGAATTTGTTCATTAAAAATTTCACTATCAATAATTCTTTTGACTTTGCTGAAATATGTTTTGAAAGTGAAAGTATTTATGAAAAGAAATGTATAGATATTCCCACCGAATTCTTACAAGCTCTAGAAAATCATTTTCGGAAACCAAAATTTGAAGAGTTGTCATCATCAAAAGTGCAACATGTTTCCCATCAAATTCTTACAAACTCTAGAAAATCATTTTCGAAACCAAAATTTGAAGAGTTGTCATCATCAAAAGTGCAACATGTTCCTTCAAGTAAGAAAGCTCCAAAATCAATTTGAAATATTTACCATCCGATTTAAAATACTCTTTTCCTCGGGTGAGAATGAGACTTTTCCCCGTAATAATTTCTTTCAAGCTTGGTGCATCTCGGAAGGTAAGTTGATCGAGACTCGAAAATACATAAAAATACCTTAGGATGGACCATTGCTTTGACAAAAAAGATATTAGTCCTCCGATTTAAACACATAACATTTATTTAGAGGAAAGTGTAAAACCCTCTAGAGAAATGCAACAAAGACTAAATCCTAATATGAAAGAATTAGTGAGAAATAAAATCACCAAACTCTTAGATAATGAAATCATTTACCATAGTTTTGACAAGAAATAGGTAAGTCCTATTCATGACGTGCAAAGAAGTATGGAGTTACTTGTAGTAAAAAATGAAAAAATGAGTTAATTTTCAACTAGAACTCACATTACTAGTTGGCGTGTGTGCATTGACTACGTAAAACTTAACTCGATTACTAGAAAGGATCATTTTCTATTGTCTTTAATATATCAAATCTTAAAAGGAGTTGTAGGTCATAAATTCTATTGTTTCTTAGATGGATATTCTGGGTATAATTAGATTGAAATTGCACTTGGAGATCAAGAGAAAACAACTATTATGTATCCTTTTGGTACATTTGCATATAGAAGGATGTCTTTTGGATTATGTAATGCACCAGCTACATTCCAACGATGCATGCTTAGCATTTTTAGTGGTATGGTTAAATGTTTTCTTGAAGTCATCATGGATGATTTTTCGGTTTTTAGTGAATCATTTGAAGATTGTTTATTGAATTTAGAAAAAGTTTTGATCGGGTGTGAAGAAAAGAATCTTGTGCTTAATTGGGAAAATGTCATTTCATAGTAACAACTAGTATTGTTATTGGATACAATATTTCAAAGTAAAAGGATTGAGGTAGACAATTTCAAAGTTGAGTTAATTGCCAATCTACCAAAGACAAAATCAGTGAAGGAGGTAAGATCTTATTTTGGGCATCTTTGGTTTTTATAGAAGGTATATCAAAGACTTAGTATAATCTCTAAACCTTTGTATAATCTTCTTACAAAAGATGTTAGTTTTGAATGTACCAAAAATTGCCAAAAATATTTTTGTTAAACTCGAAAGGCATGCTTACATCCTGTCCTAATAATCCAACCTCCTAATTAGACTTTGTCTTTGAAATAATGTGTGATGCTAGTGATTATGTTGTTGGAGTTATTTTAGGACAAAGAAAATAAAATAAACCATATGTGATTTGCTACGCAAGTAAAACTTTGAATTGTGCTCAAATCAATTATTCAACCACCGAAAGCAAATTCTCTGTTGTGGTATTTGCGTTGGAAAAAAATTGATTCTATCTTGTTGATTCACCAGTTGTTGTTTTTAGTGATCATGCGGCTTTGAAATATCTTTTGTCAAAAATGAATTCTAAACCGAGATTGATTAGGTGGATTCTCTTACTCCAAGAGCTTAATACTACCATTTGTGATAAATAAGGAGTGGAGAACGTGGTAGGTGATCTTTTATCAAGACTTATTTGTGATGATTCATTTCAAACTCACCTATCAATGATACTTTTCCTGGTAAACAACTATTCAATGTTACCATGGTGCCTTGATTTGCGGATATCGTTAATTGTTTTGTGATAGGAGTGATGCCATCAAACTGAATTCGCAAGACAAAAAGAATTTTCTCGACCGAGGTAAAAAGTTTTTTGGGATCATCCCTACCTTTTCAAATCTTTTGTAGATGTATACCCGACAATGTGGTAGGTAACATTATCAAATTTTGTCATTCTAAAGCATGTGGTCATCACTTCTCAAGAAAGAAAACCATGCAAAAATCTTGCGATCTAGATTTTATTGGCCAAATATTTTCAAAGATACTTACACTTTTTGCAAAAGTTGTGAAAATTGTCAAAAGTTAGGATCAATCTTGATGACACCTGAGCCGAGCTAAACAAAAATAATCCCACATGGCCATTCAGCTAATGATGATATCAACCGACTTGGATGACCCTATTGACGTAAGTCCGCCGAGCCGAATGATGTAAGCTACCGAGCCGCCGAGCCGAATGACGTAAGCTACCAAACTGCCGAGTGATGATGTGGCACAAACCGAGCTCATCCCGCTAGAACATGGTCGAGCAGTGCTCAAAAGGGTCTCCCGCCAAGAAATTAACGTACATATAGCGACCCAAGACGTCATCATCACAACTCAAAAGAACATGCCCACAATATAATAATTCCTCAAAAAGCGACAATATTCCCTCAAAGTCAACAAGATTCTCCAACACATGGCTACTTCCACGCGCGCCGGAATAGCACCATTATTTTAATACATAGTTACAATCAAGAACCTAGATACGCCTTACAGGATATACACTATGAGTTATTAAGGGAAGGACAAGTGTCCCACTACCAATTGAATGGGCCAATGATTAACCCATCATTGGAATGGATATAAAAGGAGCCTCACTTATCATAAGAAAGGTAGGATGAAAAAAGGGAGGAAAAAGATAGTAGGAAAAAGACAAGAAAGAATTGTAATATAAAAATTGTATAGAAAATCGACTGGACACGCCTACTCAAGAATTTAATAAAAAGCCGAATTAGCCCTGATTGATAGTCTTTCGCCTTAATTTACTCTCAACATCACTAAATTCTATATTTTCCTTTGTTGACCCAAGAAACACGTCAACAAATTGGCGCTAGAAGGAGGGCACTTCCAAGTGCAAAGTGATATTCTCTTACAAATTTGAGGACTTCAAATAAAAATTAACACTTAACTTTCCCTTTAGAAAATGAGTGAGAACTCAAGAAATCTACAGAGGAACGACAACCTGCCCTAGGGAACTCAAGTTGGCCAAAATACAAACGGCCAAAATGCACCACAAGCAGGGACTGGGATCACAATTGTGTCACCCATCACACAGCTCTTCACGGACCCGAATTTCCTCAAACAAATGAGTCAACTATTGGCTCACGCCCTTGCAAACCCTCAGCCTCAAATACCACTTCAACCCCAAATGAATCCCCCTCAGGCGGATCCCCCAAGAAATACTCAAAATCAACCCCCGATAAATCCAGACAATCAAGAGGCCAATTCTCAAGGCCCCCAACCTGAGTAGAGACAACACAGGAGGAGGCAACGCGAGGACGCCCCCAAACACAGCGTGGTGGCCGAATCCTCTCCACCGCTCTATCCTTAAAGAACCCGTTCGTATTTGCGGGGCGCCCGTGATCGGACATGGCTCCTAACGACCTCAAAGGTCCATAAATTCAAGACTCCGATTCCTTGAAGACGAGAACATCCTGGCCCAACCGAGCTCGGGGCCCCACCCGGCCGATAAGCGAGAGGCATAAATCACCCGCCTAAGAAGATGACTCAACGAGTTAGATGAAACACATGAAGGGGCTCGACATCAACCGAGTCCCATCATGGGTCGGACAAGCGTATCATCACCTTTTGCCCCCACATCTTGGCAACTCCTCTTCCCGCGAAGTTCAAAATCCCTCGGTCGGGTTGTATGACGGAGAGACCGACCCCACTACCCACATTCACAAATACCTGGCATGGATGGAGTTGTATGCACCCAAGCGACGACATCCTCTCGGTGAGCTTTTCCTTGACGTTAGGCGACCAGGCCCACCATTGGTTCCGCACTTATCGCGGGTGTATACATTCGTGAAATGACATGGTTCCAACTTTCAACACACACTATCTTGCCTCAAAGGTCCACGCGACCCGAAAGACTCTCTTGTCAACATAAACAGTAAGGCGAGATGAATCACTAAAGAGTTACATCGCCCGGTTTAACAAACAAATTCTTGAAATGGAGCCAGATTATCGATGACGCGATGGTCATTGCAGCCATGGTTGGGCTCGCCCGAACTCGATTTAATTATGCCATTCATGAATTAGGGGCAATCGACTTTCGGAGTTTCTCCTCCAAGCGAAAGACACATATGTGCCGAGGAGGCCATGGCCAACGCCCCCACCGAACATAGACACCAGAGAATCCTCGAAAGGACACCAAAAAGAACGCCCTTCCGGGCTAGGTTCGGGTTCGACCATTTTCTAACAACACCACGACGGGCTATAGGGCGCATCAAGAAGTTAGAGCCGAGGTGGCGGCTTTGAAGATCACATTAACACACACACCTTCGGCTATTTGGAAGGACATCATGAATCTTTACCCGTTATCTCCGCCGCCCAATTAGGGTCCGGACCCATCCAAATTGGATTCCAACCAATATTGCAGCTACCATAGGTCGATCGGCCATGAAATGATGAATGTCGAGACCTTGTCCGAGAAATCATGAGGTTGGTCCAATGAGGAGGCTTGAAGAAATATATGCATGGCCTCCCGCAACCTCCACCACCCACCGCTGCGAACAAATCCGGAACAACGTCCCAATCCTCGCCCGAGTACCACCGCCAATGACAACAACGGGCATGAAATTTTAACAATGATCAATGCGAATAGGACCAAAGATAATTGGTCCAACAAAAAAGAAAAGTTGAGGCTCGAAGTCGAGAATGCGAAGAAACATGTCCGAATTGCAGAGATCCAAGAAGGCCGACCAATTGGGTACTTCTCCTTTTCCGACCAAGATGCGATCAGCTAAGACACCCCCACTCGGATCCTTTGGTCATCACGACCCCCATCTTGGGCATCCCAAAGGTGCAGGATTTTGGTTGACTTTCGAGCAGCTACGCCGCGGTCATTTACATTAGGGCCTTCCGCAGATTAAACGTAGATGATAGCTACATAAAGCCATGCAACGATAACATTCTAGGGTTCGGAGGAGGAGAATCATCCTGGCTGGGAGAAGTGGATTTATCTATTCAGATGGGCCAGGGCGGGTGCATAAAACGACATTGATCACCACATTCAAAATAATCAATTCAGACTCGAATATAACATCATCATCGGCCGACCTCCGCTTTACCACTTGAGAGCAACCATCTCGGTGTATCACTTCGCATCAAATTTCTAACCCCAAATGGAGAAGGGATTCACAAGGGGAATCAAAGGGAATCTTGGGAATGATCCTCAAGATCGTGCCCACGCAGATAAATGTTACTAAGGAAGGAGAATCCGATGAGATAACAAGGGGTGTAGACCTCGCAAGCCGACCCAAACACCGAGTCGAGAAATCAAACCATTGAGATCGAACCGACCGGTAGATGACCAAAAAGAAATGATAGAGGAAGAATAGTTACTCCATAAAAAGGAAGGACAGAGCAAAAAGCGAAAGCATGCCGAGCGGTAGAGGAGGTCGACATAGTAGATGTCGATAAGCAAAATGAAGGACGACAACTCGGGTCGGCCACAATCTACAAGAGCCACTCGATCCGAGCTAATTGAATTTCTCGAGCAACAATTTAGACGTCTTCGCATGGACTCACGCCGACATGCCGTGACATTGCCACCATCTAAATATCAACCTCACCGCCGACCAGTGGTTCGAGCAGAGAAAGTTAGGACCGGATAGGCAAGTCGCATTGGAAATCGGTCGGAAAACTCTTGATAATAAATTCATCCGGAAGCACTCTACCCACGATGGGTAGCCAACCCCGAGCTAGTAAAGAAGAGTAGAGACAATGGTGCCTTTGCATTGATTTCACAAACCTAAACAAGGCATGCCCCAAAGACATTACCCGTTCCCAAACATAGACTACATGGTCGACGCAACAAAGAGCCACGAATTGATGAGCTTCATGGACGCATATTGAGGCTATAACCGTGATCCGAATGCATTCTCGACGACGAAGAAAATACTTCATTCTACTCGGCCGAGGGATCTCATCGCTACAAAATGATGCCATTCGGACTAAAGAATGTTGGGGCAACCTATCAAAGGTTATTCAATAAAATGTTTCAAAAACTCGATAGGACGCACCATGGAAGTCTATGTAGACAACATGCTCATAAAATCCCCGTTTGTTGTTGATCACCTACATGACCTCAATGAAATGTTCAAAATCTTACGTGAGTACAAAATGATGTTAAATCCGAAGAAATGTACATTTGGGGTCGGCTCGGGAAAATTTTTGGGATATATGGTTAGTCAAAGGTGGATCGAGGCCAATCCGGATAAATCAAGGACATAATCAATCTAGATCCACCTAACTCGAAGAAAAATGTACAAAGCTTGATGGGACGCCTTTGGCTAGCCGCTGGAGCAGATTCGCCTCGAGGTCAACCGACAAATGTTTCTTTGAAGCAATCAAGAAGAACATAGACTTCGAATGGACAGACCAAGCGTAGAAAGATTCGACGCACTCAAACAACATTTGACAACCATCCCCGTTCTACAAAAAAACCGACCCGAGGTGAAAGCTTGTACCTTTATCTCGTCAGTATCCGAATACATTGTCGCCCCGGTAATCCTCAGGCTGGATGGCTCGATCCAACACCCGCTTATTACATCGGTCCAGGTCTTGCATGACGCCGAGCTAAGATACCCCTCAATGGAGAAACTAACATACGATTGGTCATCTATTCACGTATATTGAGGCCATATTTTCGAGCATAAGATTATTGTATTAACCGAGCATCCGTTAAAGTAGATCCCGCACCAACCTATCACTCACTGCCGGATGATCAAGTGGGCCATCGAGCTCACCAATTCGAGATCTCATACGAACCAAGGACAACCATAAAGGGCAGGCCTTGGCGATTTCATTGCGAAATTCACTCTACCGATCCGAGTGGAGCTCAAAGAAAGAAGAAGAATGGAAACCGTTTGTCGACTTCTTCCCACCACGGACCGAGCGAGAGCGAGGATTGTCATAATTAACCCAGGAAACAAGTGCTCCCGCTTGGTCGTCCGGTTTAATTTCCCGCTACAAATAATGAGGTGGAATATGAATTATTACTAATGGGATTGGAGATGGCGGCCTCCATGGGATTGAGAAAACTACTCATCCACAAAATGACTCCCAATTGGCAAAGTGAATCGATTAATGGGAACTACGAAGCAAAGGAGCCAAAAATAGCTCGATATTTGGAGCTCGCAAAATTAGAATCTCACGCTTCAAGGCGAAAATAGTACACATCCCCGGGAGTGAGAATGCTCAGCACGCCAGCCCGACCGGGCATCTAGCTCAAGGGCCGACCTATTCGAAGAAGTAACGCTTACTCATCCATCTCGCTCCCTCGCTTAACATAAAGAAAATAAATGCCAACGAAGGGCCCAAACCAACATGGATGACCCCAATCATTCAATACTTGGAGCACGAAATTCAACCAAAACAAGGCCCAAGCCCGTACTCTCGTAACTGTGGCGCTCGGTACACCATGGTAGATAGTATCCTGTATAAGCGTGGGTATTCAGTCCCATTGCGCAAATGCTTATCGAGACCGACGCCGACTTCGCACTACGTGAAGTGCATGAAGGGATCTGCGGGAATCATGCGGGAGGACAGACACATCGCGTAAAATTGATCCGACAAGGATACTACTCGCCATCCCTAAAGCAAGACGCGATCTCAATGGTAAAGAAATGTGAAAAACGCCAACGGTTCGCTCCACAGTCGTACCATCCCGAATGTACTCACTTCAATCTTGATCCCTCGCCATTTGCCAAATGGGAAGTTGACCTCATCGGACCACTCCCCACCGGCAAAGGGGGCATCAAATATGCCATAGTCGCGGTGGACTATTTCACCAAGTGGTCAAGCAAAGACTTTGTCAAAAATAAATGAAGAAAAGACCACCGATTTCGTGTGGAAGTCAATTATATGCATATTCGGGATACCTTATTCAATAGTAACGGACAATGGGAGGCAATTTGATGACAAAACATTTCGAGCTTTTTGTGAAAGATTCCATATCAAGAACCACTTTTCCACTCCATACCACCCACAATCAAACGGTCAGTCAAGGTAAACAAAATTCTCAAATATACATTGAAGGCCAAACTTGAAGAAGCCAGGAAATTGGCCCAAAGAATTACCCGGAGTATTATGGGCCTATAGAACAACACATCGATGCCGCCACGGAGAAACACTGCTTCTCTCCGTGCATATGGTGCCAAGTCGTAATTCATATAGAAATCGGAGCCCCAACGTTCATAATTGCTAATTACGTAGAGGAAAAGAATGAGGTTGCCTTAAGAATCGAACTAGACTGTTAGAAGAAAAGAGATGCAATCTTGAGATAAAAAAATGCTATATACAAACAAATGGGTTAAAGGTACTACAACTCAAAGGTGAAAGAAAGAAAGTTCCCGGTCGGTGACTTGGTCTTAAAAAGAGTCACTAGATCCAAGCCCTCTCCATTAAAACCGAACTTTGAAGGCCCGTACAAAATCATCAAGGCTTTATCAAATGGCGCATACGAGCTCGAATATTTAAGTGGGAAAAAATTCAATCATCTATGGAATGTATCTTATTTGAAGAAATACTATCAATAAGAAAGTCGAATTTCCCGAGTAGACTGCTCGAAAATTCCACTCAAAAGACTCGGTCAAAACCGAGCATAAAATCTTGAAAATAATTCCACTCAAAAGACTCACCAAAAACCGAGCACAAATCTTGGAAATGATTCCACTTGGAAGGCTCGGTCAAAACCGAGCACAATTCTTGGAAATGATTCCACGGAAGACTTGGTCAAACCGAGCAAAATACTTAGAAAAATTCCGCACAAATAACTCGGACAAAATCGAGCACACGAAAAAAAAATCACAAAGCACAATACTTGGTAACATTTTTCCCATCCAATCTGAGAAGACCGAGCCCAACACTTAGTGAAATTCGAGAGAACAACAAAGAGATGAGACGACCAAAAGAAATCTAATGACAATATTTACACGGGGACCAATGGCCAAGTCTTTGTTAGATAAATGTTTTTATCATGATTTTGATGATTTTGTTTAAATGTGTTTTTACACCAAAACAATGTTTCTAAATGTTGTCCAAATACTCCCGATCGACATAAAATGTTTTTACTAATTTTTCTGAGTATTTCTTGAAGTTTATTTTCGATAAAAATTGGACAACACTTCGGTCTCAAGTTGGACCTGGCGCCCTATAGGCAACCCGCACTGAGTTGAGTTTTGAAAATGAAAAATGGGATGGAAGAAAAAAAGCAGGGAGGCGATCGGTCGACCCGAGGTCGACCGGTGAGGAGCGGCGGCCGATCGGCCGATGCCTGGAAGCAAGCATTTGAGAACGAACTCCTGTATTAGTTTTTGGAGGACCCCAACCGATCCACATAGGGGTCGACCGGTCGGACCCCCATCGACCAATCTCCCCTGTGTATTTTTGTGAAAATACTTTCAAAATCTTATCTCCGCGCGACCGTCGCTATACGGCTTTGACAAAGAAACTATTGTTAGATAAATGTTTTTATCAAGATTTTGATGATTTTGTTTAAATGAGTTTTTACACCAATACAATGTTTTTAAATGTTGTCCAAATACTCCCAATTGATTTAAAATATTTTTACTAATTTTTTGGAGTATTTCTTGAAGTTTATTTTTAACAAAAATCGGACAACACTTCAATTTGGAGGTCGACCGGTCGAACAAAATGGTCGACCCGTATCTCAAAGTATGAAAAATGAAACAGAAAGGTCCGGACTTGAAATTTTGAAGAGGGCGACCGGTCCAAGGTAGAATGACCCGGTGGACCCTAGGGCGAATTTGGACCGGACCCCTTTGACCAGTCGCATCCCCTCCGCGCTAGTACCGGATCGCACTATTTTCTTCTAACGTTCAAAATTTTCTATACGGCGAACCGGTCCGCGTGTAATCTTTTGACATCAAATTTGTACCATTGGACATCCATATCGCAAGATTTGCTTTTTAATTTTGTATATTATTTCTACATCTTGTGATCTTATTTTTGTAGACAAAAGTGAAGAAGGAGGAGCCTATGTTTGTGAAGACTCTCCTATACATAGAAGATGTTTTGAAGACACAAGTGTTAAGAACAACACAAGCAAATACACAACAAGAAATCTGCAAATTTCTAAGCTTTCATATTCAACACTCTTGTTGTATTTATAGCCTAAGTATTTCACTTTCACATCTTGAGGTCTAGGATTGATTCTCTGATTACACTTGCACTCAAAATTGTATTATTCATTATCGAGTTTAATCTTGAATTTTTGGGTTCATCATTCAACACAAGATATCCTTGTGAAGAACACACTTGGGTGATCTAGGTGTTAGGTGCAAGAAGATTGTGGTAATCTTCTTATTGAAGAGTTTGGTTCTCTTTGTGGTGTTGAAGAATTTGGTATTCTTCAAGGTTGAAGATTGTGGTAATCTTCACAAGATGCCGTAGAAGATTGTGGTAATCTTCAAGGAGATTGAGGTAATCTCCAAAGAGGTGTTGTAAGGTGATGTTGTATTAATTGTGGTAATTAATAAAATCTTTTTCTTTTTGAAATCCACTTCGGATATACCGGGGTGGTAGTAGATTAGGCCCTAGGTGGGTTGAACTACTATAAATTATCGAGTGTTGTTTAATTTCAGCATTTACTTTCTTGTCAATTACTTGTTTATTCGAAAAAGAGGGCGATTTGCGAAAATTGGCATAATCTATTCACCCCCTCTAGATTATCGTAGCCACTTGGACTAACAAGTGGTATCAAAGCCAAACTCTTTGGCTAGCTCGCTTCGAGTAAAGAGGCATGATCAATGGCTACGAACGAGAGCTATCTACCAATCGGCGCATCATTCAATAGAATGCCTCTTTTCGACTCCAACAATTATTCATTTTGGAAAGATAGAACGGAACGCTTCTTACAAGGTTGCGGGTTCGATATTTGGAACATGGTTATAAACGGAGTATCCATCCCAATGAAGAAAAAGGAAGACGCACTCAAATTCCCGAGCCCTCAAGGATTATGATGATGAAGACAAGAAAATATTCTCCTTAAACGGTAAAGCTCTTAATATTCTTCATTGTTCTCTTACCGCTACGGAGTATAATCGAATTAGAGATATTCGATCCGCTCATGATGTGTGGGAAAAATTAAAAATATCTTTGAAGGCACCAATAAAGTTAAACAAGCTAGAAAAACAATGCTTGTTAAAGATTTTGAAAATTTTACAATGGTCGAGGGTGAAGGGATTTCAAAAATGGTTGAAAGGCTCGATAACATTATAAATTATTTGTGGGCACTCGAAAAGTCATTTCGGAAGAAGACAAAGTTACCAAAGTTTTAAATGCTCTTCCCGGCTCTTGGTCCAAAAAGGTGACGGCTATCATGGAAGCTCAAAATTTAGAAACTCTAAATTTTGATGAGCTTATTGAAATCTTATCATCTATGAAGCATATACAAATGAAAGGAGTAATTCAAAAGCATCCACCTCTCAACCGGATTTTATAACAACTTGGGATGAGCTTCTTACAACTTCCGACGATGAAGAAGCCGAGCAATGTCTAATGGAAATCGAAGAAGACAATGAGGTACGCTCTAACCCATCTACTTCTTTTAGTAATGAATTGCATGATGATTATCATGAATTGCAAAATGATTTTGATGAGCTTCAAAATGAATTCCATGGCTTGCTTTTTTAATATAAGAATTTGAAAAAGGAATTCAACACCATGAATAATGAAAAGGATAGTTTACATGCTTCTTATGAATCTCTTAATAGTGCTCATAATGTTATACTTGATAAGGTAAGAATTCTTGAAGAAGAAAATAGTACTCTAGTTAAGGATATTGATTGTATGAAAAAGGATATGTTGAAGTTTAACTTGAGTACCAACAAAATGACAAAAATTCTTGATGTTCAACGCTGTGGTCATTTGAAACTAGGAATTGGTTATAAGCCTAATGTTATTAATGTTAAGAAAAAGAACCAAGTCCCTATGCATGCATGTGGGTCATTATGCTTCCAAGATTATTACATGTTTCTATTGTGGTAAAATTGGTCACACGACTAATACTTGTCGGGTTAAAAATAGTTTTAATTATTATTGGTGACCTAAAAGTCTCAATGTTAATTCCAAAGGACCCAAACACTTGAGGGTACCACAAGAAATTTTATGTTAGGTACTCGGCGCAATAAAAATCAAAGGAGTTTTAAATTGTCATATAGACAACAAACAATCGCGCCATATGATCGAACGAGGAGATATTACCAACAAAATTATTTTTCAAGAAGAAGGTATAATCAACAATGGGATAGATACAACCCTTGGCAATGGCGAAATTGGTAACTCTTATCCTCTTCTTGTAGTATGCATTTCATATTGTATTGATTATCAAAATTCTTTACGAAAATGTTTCTTAAAAATGAGGTCTCAATTTTATACTCTCGGATTTTCAAATTTCAAAAGAGACCTTATATGGATTTTCAATAAGCCCTTGTTTTATTAAACTTTTGTTGATTCCTTAAATAGCATAGTTTGTGCTACTTGTTCAACTTCTATGTTGTTCAATATTGTGTATATTATTTGATATCACTATGCTCTTGTGCAAGATATTTTGTCAAGTTTTTGCAGAAATATTTGGCATTAAGGAACAAATGATCGTAGACTCATCCATTTCCATCTACGTCATAAAGTGTCAAGAGTGCGAAAGGCATATTGGTTGACAAATAGATTCGAGGTATGTTTATCAACTTTCATTATTCTTATAGACTCGAAATTCTTCATGCCTTATGCCTATATGCTCGATTTCAAAACTATCCCAACGAATCTCATTAAAGTGCCGTTAAAAGAAATTTTTAAATATTTGAAAGGCACTTCTTCTTATGGCTTGTTTTATCCAAAATATTAAAATGTTAAATATTTTTTCGGAGAACAAGTCCGTGAATATATTTTTCAAAATTCGGTTCTTCATAATCCATATTGAGATACGATATTTTTTAAGGGATTGTGTCTCTTAACGGAAAATTGAGACGTGTTTAATTCCGTCTCAAGGATAACTCGCGGACATTCGTTTTTAACCATTAACCGCCGAGTCTTTTACCTCATTTCGAGCTTGTTTAGGCATAATGCATATTGAATGAGGTCTATGTTTGCAATTTGCATGTTTTTAAAACTTACGGGTGAAAAATCGGATTTTTGGTGCAAAATTCGATGTAAATGCAAATGGTGTTCGTGCACTCGTCGACGGGGGGAGGTCGACCGGTCGACCATGTTCGAGCACTGATCGCCTACACGTTGATCTGGTCGCCTAAGCAATTTCAAGGTTAAAATTGCTTATGTCCTTCATTTCGGTATTTTTGATCATTTTCTTCAAAACTCGAACCCCTTTACATTTTTCACACACAATTCACTCAAAATGATTTTCTTCTTATAAAATCTATATTTTTGAGTTTATGTAACTTATATTTCATCATTATCATCCGACATCTCCGATTAATTGGTAAGAATTTCTCTTTTTAATCTCAATTGGGTTGAACCCTTGAGAATGTGCTTGTATCTTGCTATTTTGATGAAATTTGGGTATTAATATGTTGTATATGATGATTGTTGATGGATTAATGTTGTTATATTGCATTTGGTGATGAATTATTTTGGCTTAAATGAATAACAAAGGCGTTATATATCTCTTGTTTTATTCGACGACGCCAAGTGTTCGACAAAAATGTTTCTATGAAAAATTCATCATCTACATGATTCTCTTGATTTGAAAAGTCTTATAAGTTTATAGAAATCATGTTTTATCAATCAAAAGAGCTTTTGCAAATCAAGTGAGCAACTTTTCCTTTTATTTGGAATTTAAGCTTCAATTTTCAAAACGCTCGATAAATCAATTAAATTGCGCACTTTGATATGATTGTATGATGTTATTATCATGCTAACATTATTTTTGATGATTCCAAAGGGGAGAAACAGTAAAAATGCTCATAGGCTCAAAGAAGCAAAAATAAGCTCGCAAGAAAAGCTATAAGCTAGGGCTCTTAAAAGCCAAAAGTCATGAATAATACTTAGTCAATGTGATGTATTATGGACTTTTATGCTTAACTAATGATGTCTTTGTGACATGGGGAGCTTCTAAGCTCAAATAATTTAGCTTATTTTGTAAAAGCTAAGCTTTTAGCTTTTATTTGGTTGCTTTTATACTTGTTCTTGATGTGCATATTGATAGGGGAGCTTGTGCAAAATGTTTTTGAAATATATTTGCTCATATCCTCGTGTTTGTACCTTTGGTAAATGTTGCTTGTAATGGATTGATGTTTTAGACCGGAAAATGTGTTTTATTTTTGAAACCTATCTCCTAAAATTATTTTGGTTTGTAATCATCAAAAAGGGGGAGATTGTTAGATAAATATTTTTATCAAGATTTTGATGATTTTGTTTAAATGAGTTTTTACACCAAAACAATGTTTTTAAATGTTGTCCAAATACTCCCAATTGATTTAAAATATTTTTACTAATTTTTTGGAGTATTTCGTGAAGTTTATTTTCAACAAAAATCGGATAACACTTCAATTTGGAGGTCGACCGGTCGAGCAAATGGTCGACCGTATCTGAAAGTATGAAAAATGAAACAGAAAAAGGTCCGGACTTGAAATTTTGAAAAGGGCGACCGGTCCAAGGTAGGGCCGACCGCTCGGACCCTAGGGCGACCGGTCGGACCCACTCTTAATCGGTCGCACCCCCTCTCGCATGGTACCGGATCGCACTATTTTCTTCTAACGCTCAAAATTTTCTATCTATACAGCGACCGGTCGCGTGTAATCTTTTGACATAAAATTTGTACCGTTGGACATCCATATCAGCAAGATATGCTTTTTAATTTTGTACATTATTTCTACATCTTGTGATCTTCTTTTTGTAGACAAAAGTGAAGAAGGAGGAGCCTATGTTTGTGAAGACTCTCCTATAAATAGAAGATGATTTTGAAGACACAAGTGTACAACAACACAAGAAAATACACAACAAGAAATCAAGCAAATTTCTAAGCTTTCATATTCAACACTCTTGTTGTATTTATTTATAGCCTAAGTATTTCACTTTCACATCTTGAGGTCTAGGCTTGATTCTTGATTATACTTGCACTCAAAATTGTATTATTCATTATCGAGTTGTAATATTGAATTTTTGGGTTTATCATTCAACACAAGATATCCTTATGAGTGTTCTTGTGGTAAGAACACACTTGGGTGATCTAGGTGTTAGGTGCAAGAAGATTGTGGTAATCTTCTTATTGAAGAGTTTGGTGCTCTTTGTGGTGTTGAAGAATTTGGTATTCTTCAAGGTTGAAGATTGTGGTAATCTTCAAGGAGATTGAGGTAATCTCCAAAGAGGTGTTGTAAGGTGATATTGTATTAATTGTGGTAATTAATAAAACCTTTTTCTTTTTGAAATCCACTTCGGATATACCGGGGTGGTAGTAGATTAGGCCCTAGGTGGGTTGAACTACTATAAATCATTGAGTGTTGTTTAATTTCCGCACCTTTATTCATGTCTTTGATTGATCATTCAAAAAAGAGGGCAATTTGCGAAAAATCGGGATAATCTATTCACCCCCTAGATTATTATAGCCACTTGCACTAACAACTATTCTTTGGGTTTTCGAATGCCTTTTCCCCAATTTAAGGGGTTGATTTCTAACAGCTATTTCTTGAGTTTAATTACATTATTTTTTGCGTAAATCACTCTCCAAGAAGGAGCCAATGTCCGAAATCAAACCAAGATCTCTCCTATAAATAGAGGATCAATTCAAGCAACAAGACACAACACAACATACAAGCAAAAGCATACAAGCAAACACATTAGCATACAAGCAAACACATTGTCAAAATCTTGTTGTATTAGCCTAAATACTTTCACTTGCACACTTTTGAGGTCTAGGCTTTTCATTCTTGATTACATTTGCACTCAATATTTGTATTATCATTATCGAGTTGTAATATTGATTTTTGTCCATCATCCAAAACGAGATATCCTTGTTGTTGTTCTTGTGGTAAGAGCATACTTGGGTGATCTTAGGTGTTGAAGAGTGTGGTACTCTTCATAGGTGTTGAAGGAAGATTGTGGTAATCTCCTTGAAGGTGTTGTAAGAGGATTATGGTAATCCTCAAAGGTGGTGTTGTATTAATTGTGCTAATTAATAAAACTTCTTTTTCTTTTTCAAACCCATCCCTGGATATATTTGGGGTGGTAGAGCACGTAGTCCCTAGGTAGGGTGAAGCTCTTTAAATCAATGTGTGTTGTTTATTTTCCGCATTTACGCTTTCTATCTTTGCTTGATCATTCAAAAAAGGGCGCAATTTGAAAAACCGGGATAATCTATTCACCCCTCTCTAGATTATCGTAGCCACTGACTAACAAGTACATCAAAAGGCCCGAGGCCATTTACATCAAAAGATAAAAGAAAAGAGAGACCGACACAAAGTGCTCCTTAAGGAGCAGGTGGGTGAATTATGCCGGGGAAGGAGCTCGGACCACCGGAGGCAACTTCCTCATTATGAGCCGGGGAGCGCCCTACTCACCAACCACATCAGAAAATCGGGGCGAATAGCGGCCAAGTCTCGCATTCACCGGCAAGTTCTTCCTCCACCCGACTCTGAGTTTCCTTCCTTGAGGTCCCCAATGATATCCCCAATATCGGTCGCATGCCCACAAAGTTAACATGTAGGCATATTTTCGATTGCTTATAAGCCCAACGGCCTCCGCCCGAGCCTCCTAGACCTGCTTCCCGAAAGTCTCCTCCATCTCCCCTGGACTACAACCTCTTGCCTCTCCATTTCCCCCCGGATAAGTGGCCACCGTCTTCCCTTAATTGCGCGACTTTCGCTTAGAGCTCTTCCTCGGCCTTCGAAAGCGTCTCCGGCGGCCATGGCATCTTCCGCGATCCTCCTTTCATCCGTGGCCCTTTAATGCCTCTTTGCCCGAGCCTCAAGGGATGCCTCGACTTCCCCACAAAGTATCATGAGCCTCCCGGAGGTTACCATGGCCCGTCTCCGTCGTGAGCATGCCCGATCATATGCCATAGGGTGCCGATGATTCTCCCGACAAACCCATGGCATATTGTGGCTTCTCATCCCAACCAAATATTTTGTAGAAATCCTCGATCCCGGTGGTCCAAGCTCGCCGACACGTCCCGTGCTGCCCGTCCCCCAGAAGCTTCGCCACCGCTCCTCGATTGGCGTTGAGCACTTGGCAAATTCGACGAACCACCTTGGCCGCCGACCAGCCATCTATTCACAAGCCTCTTCTCGACCAAGAGTGGGGTGAACGAAATGAGCCTCCCATCCCAAATCGTCGAGAAAAGGCTTGCCGGCATTCTTTGCCCGAGGGGACGTTTATTGGCAACACCCGCAGAGTAGGCTCGGTCCGCTCGACCCACTTGAGCTCATTTATTTCAATGCCACTCCCCTTCCTCCTCCTAAGGGACTGCTCCTCTTCCGATCATCTTCAAGAGGCGCTTGCCACGCCGGATCTCGCCCGTCTCTCTGCCTCGGTCTCGGCGGTTTGATCCACATGACTCTAGCCCTTGGGCGTGATCCGCCTCACCCGGAGACGGAAAACAAGTCCACCCCTGCTGGACCTACAACAAACAAACAAAACATAAGTACGATCGAAACTAATAATCAAAGAAAATATATCAAAATCACGAAAATATGCTTACCCCGAGTATCACCGCTAAGCCTACTTGACCGCTCGACCGCTCGATCGTCAAAGGAACTTGCCCAAGAGGAATGGACCCTGGTTGAGGCGATACGCCCGCTCGGCCTCGACCGCCTTTGCTCAACAGCCTAGGCGGAGGCGAGATGACTTGCTCACCCCCGACCGACCCTTGCTCCAATTCCGATCCTCTCTCGCCCCCACCAACGGGGAATTCACCCCGCCTTGATCGCCCTTGGCCTCATCCTCCAAGACGCCGGATAACCTCCTACGCAGCCAACCGCAACCAACTCCGCCTCGAACCGTAACTTGTATCTTCCCGTCCTGGTTCGGCATGACCTGGATGTTATCCAGACGACTCACAAAGGCCCTAGAAAGGCCACCCGAAGAGGGTCAATTGTCCTGCGGCAATAAGAGGAATGAAAATTCAATGACCAAAGCAAAGAAGAAGAAAAGCAATTCAAAACAAGAAAAATAGTTACGGAAATCATATCGAAAAGCAAACGGAGGGGAAATAAATGAGCTCCCCGCCCAATCGGCTATCGCCGACCCATAACCATTTATCTTTCCATTCCTTAAGAGATTGTGAAAGGCCCAAGACTACCCCGTCCTGGTAGCCGGTCAGTCCGTACATAGTACAACCCTGAAGGGCATCCTTGACTCCTGAGTCGCCTTCCATACGAAGATTTCATTCATCTCGTTAAAATATGGGCGCGGTACTTCTCCTTTGAAAAAGGCACCAACAACCCTAGATCTCGACCCGACACCGGATGCACTGGGATAAGGGCAAGTTCCATTTCTCGAACCACTTTGTTATAAAACGTGGCACCTAAACCTCACCAAATCAGATCGTGGGAATACATTGCGATACACCCCGTCGGCGAATGCTCGTGCACCTCGGCAAGGTCCTGGATGTTAGAAACGCACCGTGGAGGGAATCATATACTTCGCGTGCGCAGCTCCTCCAATTCCTCGGCATTATCATGCTCACCTGCTCGTTACGACGATCCAAGTCCAGTCTTGGACCACATTTAACAGGGGACCACCATCCTACCTCGGGTCCCCATGGCGGTGTCCGTCTCGCTCCGAGCCTCTGTCTTCCCTACTGCGCATGGGGAACCCGACGGCCTCCTCTCGAACCTCTAACCTCCTCAATATCATCACGGGAGGATCCATAGTCTCTGTGGATCCGCATGAGTGATGGTCCGAATGATCAACTTCTTCACCCGACTCTTTCGAGGTAAACCCGCTTATACACTGACCTTCCCTAAATATTATCACCGGAGTAGGGTAAAAATTACGTGTGTCTCCTCCAAAGGAACCTCTTGTTCTTGGATAGGCTCTGAGAATGATCTCGAATCGGAGATCTCGGTAGTATGAGGGTATTCCTGAGTGGTGTATCTAACGGGTGGAAGATCCGCAGATCTGAGGTTATCGATGGAGGGTCCTCAACCTCAACCTCAACGCTATATCTTTGGCTTTGACCGTCATCACGAACCGGACATGCCTTGAGGGGGAGAAACAAAGAAAATAAAAAAGAAGAAAAGAAGAATTTTTGAGAAGTTACCCAAGTATTCTTGAAATTAACTCTAAGCCGACACGAAATCCCCGCTTCGGTCTCT
Organism: Rehmannia glutinosa; assembly: GCA_016081115.2. Lineage (NCBI taxonomy): Eukaryota > Viridiplantae > Streptophyta > Magnoliopsida > Lamiales > Orobanchaceae > Rehmannia > Rehmannia glutinosa. The sequence goes on along the minus strand of JABTTQ020002479.1, from coordinate 633,570 downwards.
CGCTAAATGCTATTCTCAAGGATAATAGATGCGAAAGTGTGAAATGAAAAGGGAAAGGGTATTTATAGGTTAACTTCTCTCGAAATAATCGCACCAACCCAAAAGGCGCGCCTTTTCAAATTCAAAAAGCCGCAGGACCATCACATCCCCACGTTTCCTGCGCATGATGGTCCAACAAAAAAGTGCCACGTGTCTATCATCATGGTTTCAATTAAATGCAAAGATTTTAAGCATTAAATGACGGATGACAAACAAAACATCATAAAGACCTTTTGACTTCCTCACTCTCTCTCATCATTTAAAGTTCAAAACCGTTTCAAGGAATCATTTCCCTGGATTTGAACTTGGGGGCCATTGATGACACCCGGGCGAGCTAAACAAAAATAATCCCACGTGGCCATTCGATTAATGATGATATCAATCGACCGGATGACCCGGATGACGTAAGTTGCCGAAATAATGACGTAAGCTACCGAGCTACCGAGATGATGATGTGGCACAAATTGAGCTTGGCCCACTAGAACGTGGTCGAAGCGGTGTGCTCAAATGGGTCTTCCACCGAGCAAAATTAATGTACCTACAATGACCCAAGACGTCATCAAACAACTATCAAAAGAACATGCCCACAATATAATAATTCCTCAAAAGCAGCAATATTCCCTCAAAGTCCACAAGATTCTCTCAACAAATGGCTACTCCCACGCGCGCCGAATAGCACCATTATTTTAATACATAGTTACAATCGATCGCTAGATACGCCCTACGGATATACCCTATGAGTTATTAAGGGAAGGACAAGTGTCCCACTACCAATTGAATGGGCCAATGATTAACCCATCATTGGAATGGATATAAAAGGAGCCTCACTTATCATAAGAAAGGCAGGATGAAAAAGGGGAGGGAAAAAGATAGTAGAAAAAAGACAATAAAGAATTGTAATATAAAAATTGTATAGAAAATCAACCATACACGCTCTGCTTCTAATTCTAATAAAAGGCCGAATTAGCCCTTGATTGATAGTCTTTCAGTTTAATTTACTCTCCACGTCACTAAAATTCTATATTTTCCTTTGTTGACCCAAGAAGCACGTCAACAAATCTCAAAAAGAAACATGATGCATTTGAATCCAATTTTGATGATTGAAATCTATGACTATTGAGGTATTGATTTTATGGGGCCATTTCGAAAGATCATTGGTTTTGTTTACATTTTAGTCGCAAATGATTATGTTTTAAAATGGATCAAGGCAATTCCTTGTCGAAACAATGATCATAAAATTGTGTAAAATTTCAAGGAAATTATTTTGAGTCGATTTGGAATTCCACGAGTCATTATTAGTGATGGGGAAAACATTTTTGTAACAATGGTCTTGCAACTTTAATGTAAAAATATGGAATCACGCATAAAGTTGCAACCCTTTATCACCCACAGAAAATGGACAGGTTGAACTTGCAAATAGAGAGATAAAACAAATTTTGGAGAAAACAGATTAACCAAATCGTAAAGATTGGTCTCTTAGAGTTTAGGTGTACAGAATCGCTTTTAAACATCATTGGAAATGTTACCATATAGAATAATTTATGGAAAAGCTTGTCATTTACATGTGGAACTTGAACATAAAGCTTATTAAGCAATCAAAATATTTAACTTCAAAATGAGAAATGATGCATACGAGAATTCAAAAATTCATAAAGCAAGAATCAAAGAATTTCGGATGGTAAAATGCAAGAAATTTATTTGAGATTGGTCAAGAGGTTTTGCTTTATAATTCTCGATTGCATTTATTTCCTGGAAAGTTGAGATCATGGTGGAGTGGTCCTTTTATTGTGAAAAATATATATCCTCATGGGGTCATTGACAAAGACTTAAACTATTTCTAGAGAGTCAATTTCTTCCTGGAGGAAGTTCATATTTTTTCTAGTACATGTTATGATTTGTGTACATATTTGTTTTCAAAAAAATCTAATTGTTTGTAGGGTTTCTTTCTTTGTTTTCTAGTTAAATTGTGGATGACGGTACTTTGTGACTATTAAATCGATTCATTTTCCACAAACACTTATTTGTACATAAAATATTTTTTTCATTCTCTCTTGTTAGGTTTTTCTCAAAATGGATAAAAGCATTCCACCCTACTCTCAAAAAGTAATTTTATTTTCTTTCTAAAAATGATATTTAGAAATATACGAAGCCATGCTTGAAAGGTTAAGAATGCTTATGCACAAATGCATTCTAGAGGATATACGTTGGATCATTGGAGCAAAGGTAAGATTATCGGTGAGTTTTCAATGTTGCCTACTAAATGCATGCCTTGTCTAGGTAAAAGTTCATGTTAAAAAAAACAAAGGGCCAAAAGAATGCAAGTTTGTCACAAATGGCTAGATGGACTTGTGACAAAATGTGTTGTTCTTTAGGTATGGTTTCTAGAAACCGAGAAGATAAATTCAATTCATAAAGGATGGACTGAGTAAGGTAGGGGTGGGCATCGGGTCGGGTATCCCGGTTCGGGTAGTTCGGTCGGTGCACCAAAAATCGGGTGGGATATTTTGCTACCCGCTCCCGACCCAATAAAAAATCGGGTATCCGAGTTTGGTATCGGGTAATGAACGGAAAATAAAGAAAAAGCTAAAACGCAAATGTAAATGAGAAGGAAATGAATCTACACAAAAGGGTAAAATGGTATTTTTGTCCATCTCTTTCTTTTCTTCTCTTACTCTTGACTCTTTTTCTTTCACCATAGCATTTCTTCTCTACGATGTTACTTCTTTGTGTTTTTACGTGTTTTTTATTCATAAAAACAGAATTATTTCAGGGTTACGCCATCACCCTTGTTTCGCTTTCTTCTTCCCCCTTCTTTACTTGTATATTTTCTTCTTCATTTCTCATCTTTCGTTTTTACGAAGAAATTATGTGTTTTTTTTTTTGAAGGAAATAAGTTACGGGATTGGGTTTGGTGAAAGTAAAGGAAATAAAACAAGATGTTCACGTGAAGATCTATAAAGTGAAAGGAAAAAGACAAAACATTATATTCTTTAAACATAGATGTCAGATATATTAAATAAAAGAAATTAACCATCCTTCTAGTTCTACACAAGTAACAATACTCGTCTTCTATTTAAATAAATTGATCGGGTACTCGATACCCATTTGGGTAGAATATCATTACCCGACACCCGATCCGAACTTTTATGTTCGGGTATCGGATACCCCGTTACCCGATTTATCTTTCAAAATACCCAACCCGATTGGGTAAAACCCAATCGGTTTGGGTCGGGACCAAAACCCGACCCAAGGCCCACCCCTAGAGTAAGGAGTGTTTAGATAATATTATATTAACTCTTGATACGCATCCTTGTGGATTCGTGCACCGTGAAATTCTCATTTATGGAACAAGTTTTGAAATGAATGTAAACATAGTCTTGGGAATCGACGTTAAAAGACCTTAGATGGGAAGCATATCCTTGACCCATAGAGGGCGTTTAAGCCATTTCTAGACTTAAAACCGAGAGGAAGATGTGAGCCACAATCACAACTACCATTCTCGCTCATTCATATGTTAGTATTTTTTTTTGACTTTAATGTAAACCTTTTTGGCAAAGAAAAGAGTTCCAATAATTGCATTTATGTTGCATTCCCTGTTCATAGTCAATAAATAGCATTGCATTCACCCTCTTATTACACCATTCAGTTTATATTAGAAAAAAGAGAGAAAAAAATGGAGGCATCTTCTTCCCGTAGGTTTAATCAGTATTGTTGTATTGTATGGTTCAAGTCCTGGAAAATATGGTTGTTTCCTTGGGACAACCGATAATCTCCGTAAAGTTCTAGCAAAAAAAAAGCGATTCATTTGGTATGCGGAGGAGGTAGTTTGGGGGTTAATGGGACATGTTGTTGGTTCTCGCCTTATTTAGGAGTCTTATGAGTTATCCCAAAACCTTTGGGTACTCAACAAATCACCGGTCAAACCATTGGAGATGAGTTAATATTATCAAACATGCAAGATAGAATGGTGAATATGATGCATAATGCGATGCCCTTATCACCCTACCTGGTGGTTTTGGTACATTGGAGGAATTATTCCAAGTGGTCTCTAGGCATAACTCAACATTTACCGTGGCCTTTATATGTATTCTCGAAAGTTAATGGTTTCTTTTTATGGTTTGTTATCTTTCTTAGATTATGCTATCGAGAAAGGTTTTAGTTCACCATCCGCCAGGACGAATCATAATTTGTGCAAAAACACCAAAAGAATCGATCGATCAACTCCAAGCATTTGTTCTTGAACCCGATTCAAGATTGCTCATGTTATTTGGTTCGAGGGTAGAAGTTGAAAACACATATTGGGTTTGTCTCTAACGTTGTGAGATTTATCATTCATGAGTATCACTACTATTGTGTTTCTTTCACTTTCATTTCAATAGGCCATACATCGGTGATATCTTCTAACTTTACTTTCCTATTTATTTTTGACATCGAGGACAATGTTTCGTATAAGTTGGGAGGATGAATAATTGATACTTTCTTTTGTTTTGTAAACGTGTGTTTATCTAGTTTACAATGTGTGTTTAAAAAAACCCGATGACAGAGTAAAGAATGTCATTTTGATATTCTTGAGACGCATCTCTATTATTATTATTATTATTATTATTATTATTATTATTATTATTATTATTATTATTATTATTATTATTATTATTATTGATGATGATGTTATTGTTGTAGTAGTAGTTCCCTTTTCAAAACATCGCTTTGTGAATTTTTTTAAAACAAATGTGAATTATCAAAACATAAAAATAGTCTAATTGTTGAATTCAATTATGCTATCTTGATTGAAAAACACAAACAAAAAATAAATGAAAGAGAAGAAATTATTTTCTGCACATTCTAAGTTTTGTGGAAAGATTGGTTGTGATACATATAAATTAAAGTTTGATCTTGATAAAGTGTTTTATTTTTCAATATTCACACATCTTTTGCGAATAAGTGGTGAGTTTAAGAAAACAAGCATTCTCAACTTTAATTGGTCATTTGAAATAGTTTTGTTGTGATTTGAAATACTTAAATATGTCTACCTAACATGTGGAGAAATAATTTGGTTAGCACCTACATTTTCGATTTACTGTTAGAATTCTCCATCACATAGTTCGTGATGAGTATTCTTCATTATTATGTTATCATGTAAGTCATTTTGTAAAGAAAAAAAAAGGAACGGTGCAAAAATGTTTTTAGAAAAATAGAAAAACATATATATAAAAATGTTGTTTGCAATTCTAAACCAATGACATTTTGAGACATAATTTGGTATGAAAAATTAGGTGTTTCAAATCTTCTAACTACCTATCTTATGCTCAATTTTGGTTTGAATGCTTGTCCTAAATCATATTAACCATCTCCGTGAGTTTTTTAACTGTTTTTCAACTTCAAGAGTGAACACCTCGCTAGTTTAAATCACAAACACTAACCCGTGAGGATATGGAATTGAGACTTTTTCATTATCAAGTTTGAAGTTGATGCATCCTGGTTTGCGGAATGCAAAGGTGGTTTTGTGCATATAAACACGATATTTCTTCTCTAAAAAAGTTAAATAAAAAGATTATTATATTTATTGTTGATAGCATCTATGATGACCGACAATAAGCTTTCTTATTATTAGACTATTTCACAAGTTTCTTTTAAAATAATGATCAATGTGCCATGTTCATCAAATTTCTTTTGTATATTTTATGCTTTAATTACTAGGGACTAGTAATAAGTCTGTTGGAGGTGCGATGAACGTTAAAAAGATACAATTTTTTTGATTCATAATATTATTTTACTTTATTAACATTGTTAAAAATTGTATTAGGATGCATTTTTAGTGTTGGTTCGGATCAACGAGCATAATTTTTAATTTCGACATGATTTTTGGATAATTCTTAAGATATGGATTCACAATCCATTCATTTACAAATTTTCGAGATATTTAAACTAAATTAAAAGTTTGGAATGATATTCTCTTGGATAAAAAATGCATCACAATTTGAAGCTTGAAGGAGGCTCATTTACTTCCCAGACTTGGACAAGTTTTGTATTTTGGGCATAACTACAAGTCCACATATCCATTTGATCTACAATTTTAACCGAGTATCCATAACACATATAGAAACAATATTGCTTCATAACACAAAGTTATATTCGGACTTGGTAAAATTTTGAAAAGTCACACAAGTTGTTGCAAAGATTAATTCCGCAAGCCAACCACATCTCAATAATTCAACCTTATCTTGGTCCATGGTGGTTAAAATTCAATGAAACCAGTTGGAAAATCAAGCTAACACATGGAAGAATTGATTTGTGGAAGAAATGGTGCAAATTCAGTAGAAACCTTGGACAAAATGGTCACCAAAAGAAGGTGGCAGACTTGGTGTGGATTTTTAGATTTTCTTGTAATGAAAATAAAAAATAAAATAATTCCAAATTGATTTTGTGTTTGCTATAAATATAGGATATTAGCAATAGCCAAAGATTAAGTTTTTGTGGAGAAAGTTAGAGTTTTAGGTTTCAAAGAAATTTTCATTGTTGTTTTTCCTAAATTATACTAAGTTTATACTATTTTATAATATATTTTCTTTAGTTTTTCTTCAATCTTTTATTTTTCTACTTTCTTCATGTCTTTCTAAGTTTATTTTGTTGAGGAAATAGGGTGAAACTCTTGGTGAACAAAAATGAATGATTGAAATTTACATTAAATTTTATTGTTTTGTTCATCAATTTAGTTTTAGATTATACCCTTCTTGTTTAGTGGTATATCTTGATTTATGTATATCTATTGGCACAACAAATACTTGGTTTTATCTTGTTAAATTTTTGGTTTTATCAACCGACTCATCGTAGACAAGAAAATGTATAAACATTTGATTCCATAAACATGTATTGACGTTATAAGATAAATTATAATTGGTAAATACAATATGTTTATCTCATTGCATGATTTATATTTATAATATATTCTCATTGGAACCTTCATTGTGTATGGATTCCAATAGAGGCAATTTAAGAGATAAGATAATATAATCACTCATTTATCCAAAATCAAGAGTGAATCCCTAATCCTCAACATTTCTATTACTCAAATATCTTGTAACACAAAAGTATTCTTATTAGTTTAAAATACATTTACTCATCACTTAAGTAAGATGTATCATGTAAACTATCATCAACTTCTCTATGGATTGACCTTGGACTCGCGAAAATTTATTAGTTGAGACAACTTTGTACTTGGGTTTGCAACCTTAAAGTTGCAGCAGTTGTTGTTCCGAGGAGTAAAATCGTGCTCGGAGGATTGGCATTGGAAATAGACTAGAACTAATCTGGTTTCTATTGGGTTTAGTTTGGTTCTTCAACAAACATACGATCGCTTATTGAGATTAGCTTGCAAATTGTTCTTCATCGGGAAGTTCATCGAAAAAGTCACATTCCTCCTCATTTAGTATCATCGTTAGGAGTTGAATAAGGTCCCGCTCCATATCCTATGGGATCTCTTGCCTCTTATCCCCGTGTAGCTCCTTGTGCCTAAGTTGGGTTAGCTTCATTGGCATGAGCAAAATGTGTTAGCTTGCTCGGCGGGCTATTTGTCGATTGTGTTAATAGCTTCACTAGCATCTGCATATTCAACTTTGTGTTGTCCTTATGCATCGTGTCTCAACAACATCAATTGCAAAAGATCTAGCTAGCAGGTTGAGGGGAGGGCCAACCAAAGACAAAAGCAAATTGTGCAAAGATGAACCCTACTACTTGATCTCTTTCTTCCGTGTTTGACTAAACTACGTCATTGATGTTATCTTAGCAGCTTGTGTCGTGAGGAACCATCTCACTATCGCCACCTCGAGATCCTTCTCCTTCTATGTTAGCCGGATTCTCGACATTTTCATTTTATGTATCAATTGTTTCATCGACATTCATCGGATCAACTCGTAGGCTCGACCGACTTTGTACCCATATTTTGTACTTCCTCCATATCCACCGCTTCATCCACAACAGTCTCAACTTTTGGGTCTTCAACATTCTCACTTCTCTCGCAGTCTCAATCTGGGAGCATCTATCACAACTTCTTTAGGTACCTCCATTTCAACAGTCTCAACCGTTGGAACATCATCGGTCCGCATTTCATATATTTTGATCAAGAATGTCAAAAGTCGGAGCATTCACATCCACTACATCTTCTCCAACAACTACTTATTCATTGACAACTTTTTTTTTTCCTTTTCAAAGAATCTCAATGGCCGGATTCTTTGCATGAGTTTGATCGGCTTTCGCCAACTCGGTTGACTAGCAATAGTAATTTAGATGTTACATCAAGTACAACTATTTCTCGACGCTATTTCAACGAGTCTTTTGTGTAAGCTCGATGTGTTCCCGCACTCAATCGTATCTAACATTTCTTATTCCAACGGAGAATTTGAGGCAAGAGTGCTTTATCCCACACCGCCATCTTCCTCCTCATCATCATCCTCTATCCACCACGCCGACATCCTCGTAACGACCCAAATTCTCAAACAAGACAAAATTTTTAACAAGTGTTTGCAATAAGCTTAAATAAAAGAACACAATTTTAAGAAAATAGCACATGATTAAAAACTTGCATCCAAATAAACAATAGTACCTTTAATTCGAACCCACAAGACACCATTCAAAAATAAATTGGTAACTAAAATTTGTTAACAAAATAAAATATTCCTAAATTTTGTAAAATAAATAAAAACATTTCTTTCGCATCCACCGCCTCAATCCTCGCCGGACTCCTTAACCTCGAAAAATGTTAATAAATATGGGGTGAGCTTTCAACTCGCTCAACGGGGACACGTTTGTCAAGATTAAATACAACAATAGGCATAATCGTAAACATTCAACATGTAATTTAACTTTTATTTTGATCGCCAGTTTATTTTATAGTACTCGCAGTTCACCCCGAGGATACATCGATCCGGACCTTCTTACGACCCACTTTGACTAATCTGGGTTCACCCCGAGGATACTTTCGATCCGGACCTTCTTACGGCCCAGACTAATATAACATCTGGGTTCACCCCGAGGATACTTTTGATCCCGACCTTCTTACACCCCAGGCTAACATAATTTATTTTCACATTTGCACATAAATAATTACACATATACGAAGCATTTAATAGCGACAAACAATAAGTGAATAGAATATCCCCACCTCGAATAAATGCGTATATTTGTGCGAAGAATGCAATAATGCAGTAAATCCTACTCCTCGTTTTCTTCGTTGTCTACAATAAATTATAAAATATAATTAATACGTAATATAATAAATTAGGATGGATAACAGAAAATTGAAGACTAAAATTGAATAAGGTAATTGAATTGGTTTGAGAAGAGTTGTTGATTGACAGATCAACTAACGGGTCACATCCTAATCAAAGTCCTTAATTAACCCCTCAATTAGAGTTCCCTAATTTAGAAACCCAAATCCTAAATTTTAAATCATATATCTCCACTAGTCCACTGCAAGCCCCAATTGCAATTCCAAATCAAAAGCTACACGTCAATGGTCAATCCATATAAACACCAAATCCAATTAACCCAAATTCATTCTATGTCATGCTATCTCGCTAACACTCCATGTATATAAATATATGTATATTATATATATATCTCTATCTTTCTTCTTCCTCATCCTTATTTCCTTTTTCCCAAACCCACCCTCTCGCAATTCAGCCCCATACTCACAAAACTCTCCATTCTATTTTTTTTTTTCTTTTTCTCGACACTTTCCTCGCCCTTCCGAGACTTCTTCTCTAAACTCCAAAGATCTTTTCTTTCTCTTTTTTTTTTCAAAGAACATCACCCTTAAATAATACCAAAACTCTTTCAACCCCTTTGTCCTCGTCATCTCCTCTCATCTCCCTTTCTATATATCTTTTTTTTTTCCGGCAGATCGTGGGAAGGGGTTACTATGAAGTTGGGTTTTTCTTTGGCCACAAATTTGGATGGACGGTAAAGACATGAATAAAAGAAAGTAAAATAAATAGGTGTAATACCTGACTCAATCGTTTCACTCTGATGAAGAAAGGAAAAAAAACGCAGGGTAATGTTATGTATTTATAGGGTGAATTTTTGGAGTTTGGATGACTAGGGTTTGTTAAAGAATCATATTTGACTTGGGCTTTTAAAGATGGGGGAAAGATTTTGGGCCCATAATGAATTTCAGAAATCAACATTTTAAATTGGGCCTGGATAATTATTGCTACTGGTTGTTATCAAAAATAATATTAATGAGAATAATAATAAAAAAAATAATTGTAGTAATGATTTGATAATAATAATAATAATAATAATATTATTAATAATAATTAATATTAACAACAATTAATATTAACAATAATTATAAAAATAAAATAAAAATAAAAATAAAAAAAAATCCGGATATTACATCCTATCCCCCTTAACTAAATTTCGTCCTCGAAATTCGATAACTTACCAAAAATTAAGGAGTCGGGGTACTTGGCACGTATCTCCTCTTCACGCTCCCATGTGGCTTCATTTCTCCCATGGCGTCTCCATTGCACTTTAATCAGGCTTATGTCTTTATTCCTCAGCTTATGAACTTTTCGCTCCAGAATGGCTTCAGGTGCTTCTTCGTATGATAAGTCATCGTTAATCTGCAGATCTTCGTAGTTGACAATATGACTTGGGTCATGAACGTATTTCCTCAACATCGAAATGTGGAAAACATCATGTACGCCTGACAAACGCGGTGGTAATGCAAGCTGATAAGCTAGATCTCCGACTCTTTTCAAAATTTCAAACGGTCCTATGTACCTTGGCCTTAGCTTTCCTTTATCACCAAATCTTATCACTCCTCTTACTGGTGCTACCTTGAGAAACACATTGTCTCCCACCTCGAACTGTAAGTCCTTCCTTCGCGATCGGATACGATTTTTGTCTATCTTGTGCCATTCTCGATTCGATCTTGGATTTTTGCTATCTTCTCCATCGTTTGTCGAACCAACTCCGGTCCCAACATCTTCTTTTCTCCGACCTCGCTCCAAAGACAATGGAGATCTACACTTTCTCCCGTAATGCCTCGTAAGGGGCCATCCCAATAGTTATTTGGTAATCATTGTTATAAGCAAACTCCACAAGCGGCGTAATGATTCCCAACTTCGTCCTATGTCAAGCACACATGCTCTCAACATGTCTTCCAATATCTCAGTATTGTCCTCTCGGATTGTCCATCCGTCTCGTGGATGGTAAGCCGTACTAAACTTCGCTTTGTTCCCAAAGCGATCTGTAGACTTCCCAAAACTTAGAGGTGAATCTTGTATCTCTGTCCGACACAATGGACACCGGAACTCCATGTAGTTTCACTATCTCTTGGATGTATATTTGCGCATACTGCTCCATACTGAATGTCATTTTAACTGGCAGAAAGTGAGCTGACTTAGTTAATCGATCTACAACAACCCATACTGCTTTATTTCCTTTAGTTGATCGTGGTAGTCCTACCACAAAATCCATCGTTATGTGCTCCCATTTCCATTCCGGGATTTCAAGAGGTTTGAGCAAACCAGACGGTCGTTGATGCTCGGCTTTGACTTGTTGGCATATCAAACATTTCTCCACAAAAGATCCAATGTCTCTCTTCATACTTCGCCACCAAAAGGCTTCTCTTAGATCTCGGTACATCTTTGTACCTCCCGGGTGGGCCGTGTACGGCGTACAATGAGCTTCTTCAAGTATCTCTTTCCTAAGTTCTTCCTCCTTAGGAACACACAATCTCCCTTCGTACGTCAAAACACCATCATCCGCTATGACAAACCCTTTTATATTTCCTTCTCGAACTCGTCCCTTCATCTTGTTCAAAAACTGATCTCGACCTTGTGCTTCTTTGATCCTTTCTCTCAAAGTAGGTTGAACTACCAAAGATGCCAATACTGCCTTTGTACTTCTTGGTGGAGTTATGACTTCAATCTTCAGGCTCGCAAACTCTCGTACCAAATGCTCTTGTTGCGTGAGTAAGCTAGACAACTCACATTTGGTCTTACGACTCAAGGCATCAGCCACTACATTAGCTTTGCCCGGATGATAGTTGATGGTGCAATCATAGTCCTTAACCAGTTCTAACCATCTCCTCTGTCTCATATTTAACTCCTTCTGAGTAAATAGATATTTCAAACTCTTATGATCGGTGAATATCTCACATTTCCCGCCATATAGATAATGTCTCCAAATCTTCAGTGCATGGACTACCGCAGCTAACTCCAAATCATGAGTCGGGTAGTTCGGTTCGGTGGCTTAAATTGCCTTGAGGCATAGGCAACCACCTTTCCGTCTTTGCATCAATACGCACCCTGCCTTGTTTTGATGCGTCATCAGAATCACAAAGTCCGTGGTGGGGAAATCGCAATACCGGTGCGGAAGTTAGTTTTCGTTTCAACTCTTGGAAGCTCTCATCGCATTTCTCGGTCCACAAAAATTTCTCTCCTTTCTCGGTGAGTCGAGTCATAGGCGCAGCTATTTTTCGAAAATCCTCTATAAATCAAGATAGTATCCTCGCCAATCCCAAGAAACTGCGAACCTCACTCGCATTCGTAGGTGTCTTCCATTCATTAACTGCCTCAACCTTTACTGGATCCACTTCAATTCCGTTTGCAGTGATTACATGACCAAGAAATCCAACTCGGTCTATCCGAATTCACACTTCTTGAACTTCACGTATAACTTCTCCTTGCGAAGTGTCTCAAGCACTATTCTCAAGTGTTCCTCGTGTTGTTCCTTGTCCCTTGAATACACGAGTATGTCGCTATAAAGACTATGACGAATTGGTCCAAAAATGGATGGAACACTCTATTCATCATGTCCATGAACATCGCTGGGCGCGTTACTCAACCCAAATGGCATCACTACAAACTCATAATGCCCATATCGGGTCCTAAATGCTTGTCTTCGAGATATCACTCTCCTTAATCTTCAATTGGTGATACCCGATCTCAAATCAATCTTAGAAAAAGTACTAGCACCCCTCAATTGATCAAACAAGTCCTCGATTCTTGGCAGTGGATACTTGTTCTTCACCGTGAGTCGATTAAGTTCTCTATAATCGATACACATCCTTAATGACCCATCCTTCTTCTTAACAAATAGGACTGGTGCTCCCCAGGGTGATACACTAGGCCTGATAAAACCCAAGTCCAACAATTCTTGTATCTGCGCTTTTAGTTCTTGTAACTCCTTTGGTGCCATCCTCACGTAGGGTGCCTTAGATATCGGTCTTTGCCCAGTGTACCAAGTCTATTGAGAATTCGACTTGTCGGTCGGGGTGGAACTCCAGGCAAGTCCTCTGGGAATACGTCTAAAAATTCCCGAACAATTGGTACGTCTGTAGGTGATAGGTCCGTCGCTGGAGCTTCGACTAGACTTACTAAATACCCCTGACAATTCTCTTTCGCCAACATCTTTCGCGCTTTCATCGCCGATATAACTCGCGGTACAGACTTAGAGTTAACTCCGTAGAATGTAATATCCTCATCTCCAGGTAGTTTGAGTGTTATCTCCTTCTCTTGGCACTTAATGCTCGCCTGATACTTACTAAGCCAATTCATGCCTAGGATTACGTCAAAATCCTTCATCTCAATTATGTATACTTCAGCTTCTAGATGTTTCCCCCCAATGTCCACGTCTATATCATTGTCCATTACGTCAGTAATTATTGTCTTTCCAGATGGCAAACTAATCTCTAGGGGTACATCTATTCTAGCATCCTTATGTCCAGTTATATCATGAAACTTAGCAGATATAAATGAGTGTGTGGCACCAGTATCGAAAAGTACAAGCGCAGGTATTCCAGATATTGTTAACATACCTGACATCGTACCGGGTTCGACCGCCTCTTCCTGCGTCATAGCATACATTCGAGCGGTGCCTCCTTGTCCCCTCATTTCCCTTCTGTCTTTCAGCAGTGGGCAATTTGAAGCATCGTGACCCGGTTTCTTGCACATAAAACATTTTCCTTGTCCAGCTAAACATTCCCCGTAGTGATTCCTGTTGCATTTCGGGCAAGTCGGCTTATTGTTTGGTGCACTCGGGCGAGAATTTCCATCGGTTCTTATCTGTTTATTCTGATTCCCCATTTTACTCGGCTTTGTCCCATCAAACTTCCTCTTTTCTGACACAACGGCTGGCTTGCGGTCATCATCATCCCCAGCTAGTCCTGCTTCAACTTCATGAGCCCGTCTAACCATCACAGCATATTCCAAGTCCCCCTGTGCAGATAGAATTCCAGACAATTGTGACCTCAATCCCCTTCTGAATCTCAAAGCTTTCTTTAGGTCGGTATCAACCAGATGTGGTGCAAACCGACATAATTGGTTAAACTCCCTTTCGTATTCAGTTACGGTCAATCCCCTTTGCTTGAAGTTCAGAAATTCTGTTTCCTTCTTGTCACGGTAGGATCTAGGGAAGTACTTCTCCATCACCACTTCCTTGAATTCATCCCAGGATAATGCATTACGTTCTTCTTCAGTTCTGTTTCTCCAGTAACCTTCCCACCAATGGTCCGCATCATCAGTCAGTTGGAAGGCGGCACAAGCCACTCGTTGTTCATCAGTGCAAGTTATAAGTCTGAAAATTCTTTCCAGCGCTCTTAACCATTCTTCAATCGCTGGCCAGGCCATCACGCCCATTAAAAGTGGGTGGGACGGTAATGGCGAAACTGTTCCACCACTCTAGTATCGTTGTTGTTATTGTTCCCATTGTGGTTCTCAGACGACATTGAGAATCTCCGCAAATAAGTCTCCACCGTAGGTTGGTTTCGATGTCACCGGGTTCCCTTCGTTGTCTTGGTTCCCGGTATTGTTCTCGTTAAGGGTTCGGGCGTCGCGGCACTCGTAGAGGATTTCGTGGAGCCATATTCCTATAATCATACGTGAGTACGTTCTTAGTACCCATCTTAAGTTATTATCGTATAATAATCGAAATAGAACAAAATAATAATAAAAAGTCATTATATATATTAGTACTATTAAGTCAATATAATTTATTATGAGTCTCTCCCTATTTTTTTTTTTTTTTTTGCGCGAGGAGCCTAGAGTTCGTTCTTTTAGTATAGCAAGTACACATGCAATGGGGAGTATGAAATAAAAGCAGTAAGACATAATGACATGAATAAATGTGTTGCATAATATTGTGACACATCATATCATGAATAAATTGAGTAATTGACATAATAAATTTGCATACCTTAAGGAATCCGGCGAGATATGGCGGAGGTGGATGTCACTATACATTTTTTTTTATATATATATTTAAAAAGACACATTTTTTTTAACAAGTCTACAGAACCGTAGACCTGCTCTGATACCACTTGTAACGACCCAAATTCTCTAACAGTACAAAATTTTTAACAAGTGCTGCAATAAGCTTAAATAAAAGAACACAATTTTAAGAAAATAGCACATGATTAAAAACTTGCATCCAAATAAACAATAGTACCTTTAATTCGAACCCACAAGACAGTCATTCAAAAATAAATTGGTAACTAAAATTTGTTAACAAAATAAAATATTCCTAAATTTTGTAAAATAAATAAAAACATTTCTTTCGCATCCACCGCCTCCAATCCTCGCCGGACTCCTTAACTCGAAAAATGTTAATAAATATGGGGTGAGCTTTCAACTCGCTCAATGGGGACACGTTTGTCAAGATTAAATACAACAATAGGCATAATCGTAAACATTCAACATGTAATTTAACTTTTATTTTGATCGCCGCTTATTTTATAGTATCATGGGTTCACCCCGAGGATACATCTCGATCTCGGACCTTCTTACACCCCGACTAATCATCGGGTTCACCCCGAGGATACTTTCGATCCCTGACCTTCTTACACCCCTGACTAACATAACATCAAAGGGTTCACCCCGAGGATACTTTTGATCCGGACACCTTCTTACACCCCAGGCTAACATAATTTATTTTCACATTTGCACATAAATAATTACACATATACGAAGCATTTAATAGCGACAAACAATAAGTGAATAGAATATCCCCACCTCGAATAAATGCGATATTTGTGCGAAGAATGCAATAATGCAAAAATCTTACTCCTCGTTTTCTTCGTTGTCTACAATAAATTATAAAATATAATTAATACATAATATAATAAATTAGGATGGATAACAGAAAATTGAAGACTAAAATTGAATAAGGTAATTGAATTGGTTTGAGAAGAGTTGTTGATTGACAGATCAACTAACGGGTCACATCCTAATCAAAGTCCTTAATTAACCCCTCAA
This sequence comes from Rehmannia glutinosa, assembly GCA_016081115.2. Taxonomy (NCBI): domain Eukaryota; kingdom Viridiplantae; phylum Streptophyta; class Magnoliopsida; order Lamiales; family Orobanchaceae; genus Rehmannia; species Rehmannia glutinosa. Next base: position 617,272 of record JABTTQ020002479.1, on the reverse strand, counting down.
TTAGAGTTCCCTAATTTAGAAACCCAAATCCTAAATTTTAAATCATATATCTCCACTAGTCCACCGCAAGCCCCAATTGCAATTCCAAATCAAAAGCTACACGTCAATGGTCAATCCATATAAACACCAAATCCAATTAACCCAAATTCATTCTATGTCATGCTATCTCGCTAACACTCCATGTATATAAATATATGTATATTATATATATCTCTATCTTTCTTCTTCCTCATCCTTATTTCCTTTTTCCCAAACCCACCCTCTCTTAAATTCAGCCCCATACTCACAAAACTCTCCATTCTATTTTTTTTTCTTTTTCTCGACACTTTCCCTCGCCCCTTCCGAGACTTCTTCTAAACTCCAAAGATCTTTTCTTTCTCTTTTTTTCAGCAACATCACCCTTAAATAATACCAAAACTCTTTCAACCCCTTTGTCCTCGTCATCTCCTCTCATCTCCTTTCTATATATCTTTTTTTTTCCTATAGACGATCGTGGGAAGGGGTTACTATGAAGTTGGTTTTTCTTTGGCCACAAATTTGGATGGACGGTAAAGACATGAATAAAAGAAAGTAAAATAAATAGGTGTAATACTCCGACTCAATCGTTTCACTCACGATGAAGAAAGGAAAAAACGCAGGTAATGTTATGTATTTATAGGGTGAATTTTTGGAGTTTGGATGACTAGGGTTTGTTAAAGAATCATATTTGACTTGGGCTTTTAAAGATGGGGAAAAGATTTTGGGCCCATAATGAATTTCTTAAATCAATATTTTAAATTGGGCCTGGATAATTATTGCTACTTGGTTGTTATCAAAAATAATATTAATGCGAATAATAATAAAAAATAATTGTAGTAATGATTTGATAATAATAATAATAATAATAATAATAATATTAGTAATAATTAATATTAACAACAATTAATATTAACAATAATTATAAAAATAAAATAAAAATAAAAAAAAAATCCGGATATTACACATCCACACCAACTTCATTGCCATCACCGGCCTTAGCCAAATTTCTTCCAATTTGAGTTCACATCTCCTCCACCACAGTTTCAATCGTAGTTTCACCATGAATTTGAACATTTGTAGGTGAATGAGAGTGAAATAGTGATAAGAGTGCAACAATGACTCTCATCACATTAGCCAAAGGAACGTGCAAAAATGTTTTTAGAAAAATAGAAAAACATATATATAAAAATGTTGTTTGCAATTCTAAACCAATGACATTTTGAGACATAATTTGGTATGAAAAATTAGGTGTTTCAAATCTTCTAACTACCTATCTTATGCTCAATTTTGGTTTGAATGCTTGTCCTAAATCATATTAACCATCTCCGTGAGTTTTTTAACTGTTTTTCAACTTCAAGAGTGAACACCTCGCTAGTTTAAATCACAAACACTAACCCGTGAGGATATGGAATTGAGACTTTTTCATTATCAAGTTTGAAGTTAATGCATCCTGGTTTGCGGAATGCAAAGGTGGTTTTGTGCATATAAACAAGATATTTCTTCTCTAAAAAAAGTTAAATAAAAAGATTATTATATTTATTGTTGATAGCATCTATGATGACTGACAATAAGTTTTTTTATTGTTAGACTATTTCACAAGTTTCTTTTAAAATAATGATCAATGTGCCATGTTCATCAAATTTCTTTTGTATTTTTATGCTTTAATTACTAGGGACTAGTAATAAGTGGTTGGAGGGTGCGATGAACGTTAAAAAGATACAATTTTTTTGATTCATAATATTATTTTACTTTATTAATATTGTTAAAAATTGTATTAGGATGCATTTTTAGTCTTTGTTCGGATCAACGAGCATAATTTTTAATTTCGACATGATTTTTGGATAATTCTTAAGATATGGATTCACAATCCATTCATTTACAAATTTTCAGAGATATTTAAACTAAATTAAAAGTTTGGAATGATATTCTCTTGGATAAAAAATGCATCACAATTTGAAGCTTGAAGGAGGCTCATTTACTTCCCACTTGGACAAGTTTTGTATTTTGGGCATAACTACAAGTCCACATATCCATTTGATCTACAATTTTAACCGAGTATCCATAACACATATAGAAACAATATTGCTTCATAACACAAAGTTATATTCGGACTTGGTAAAATTTTGAAAAGTCACACAAGTTGTTGCGGTGATTAATTCCGCAAGCCAACCACATCTCAATAATTCAACCTTATCTTGGTCCATGGTGGTTAAAATTCAATGAAACCAGTTGGAAAATCAAGCTAACACATGGAAGAATTGATTTGTGGAAGAAATGGTGCAAATTCAGTAGAAACCTTGGACAAAATGGTCACCAAAGAAGGTGGCGACTTGGTGTGGATTTTTAGATTTTCTTGTAATGAAAATAAAAAATAAAATAATTCCAAATTGATTTTGTGTTTGCTATAAATATAGGATATTAGCAATAGCCAAAGATTAAGTTTTTGTGGAGAAAGTTAGAGTTTTAGGTTTCAAAGAAATTTTCATTGTTGTTTTTCCTAAATTATACTAAGTTTATACTATTTTATAATATATAGTTTTTCTTCAATCTTTTATTTTTTCTACTTTCTTCATGTCTTTCTAAGTTTATTTTGTTGAGGAAATAGGGTGAAACTCTTGGTGAACAAAAATGAATGATTGAAATTTACATTAAATTTTATTGTTTTGTTCATCAATTTAGTTTTAGATTATACCTTTCTTGTTTAGTGGTATATCTTGATTTATGTATATCTATTGGCACAACAAATACTTGGTTTTATCTTGTTAAATTTGTGGTTTTATCAACCGACTCATCGTAGACAAGAAAATGTATAAACATTTGATTCCATAAACAAGTATTGACATTATAAGATAAATTATAATTGGTAAATACAATATGTTTATCTCATTGCATGATTTATATTTATAATATATTATCATTGGAACCTTCATTGTGTATGGATTCCAATAGAGGCAATTTAAGAGATAAGATAATATAATCACTCATTTATCCAAAATCAAGAGTGAATCCCTAATCCTCAACATTTCTATTACTCAAATATCTTGTAACACAAAAGTATTCTTATTAGTTTAAAATACATTTACTCATCACTTAAGTAAGATGTATCATGTAAACTATCATCAACTTCTCTATGGATTGACCTTGGACTCGCGAAAATTTATTAGTTGAGACAACTCAGTACTTGGGTTTGCAACCTTAAAGTTGCAGGCAGCTTGTTGTTCCGAGGAGTAAAATCGTGCTCGGAGGATTGGCATTGGAAATAGACTAGAACTAATCTGGTTTCTATAGGTTTAGTTTGGTTCTTCAACAAACATACGATCGCTATTGAGACTAGCTTGCAAATTGTTCTTCATCGGGAAGTTCATCGAAAAGTCACATTCCTCCTCATTTAGTATCATCGTTAGGAGTTGAATAAGGTCCCGCTCCATATCCTATGGGATCTCTTGCCTCTTATCCATGTCGTGTAGCTCCTTGTGCCTAAGTTGGGTTAGCTTCATTGGCATGAGCAAACTGTTAGCTTGCTCGGGCTATTTGTCGATTGTGTTAATAGCTTCACTAGCATCTCGATATTCAACTTTGTGTTGTCCTTATGCATCGTGTCTCAACAACATCACTTGCAGAAGATCTAGCAGTTTGAGGGGAGGGCCAACCAAAGACAAAAGCAAATTGTGCAAAGATGAACCCTACTACTTGATCTCTTTCTTCCGTGTTTGACTAAACTACGTCATTGATGTTATCTTAGCAAATATTGTGTCGTGAGGAACCATCTCACTATCGCCACCTCGATCCTTCTCCTTCTATGTTAGCTAGATTCGACATTTTCATTTTCTGTATCAACTATTTCATTGACATTCATCGGATCAACTGCAGGCATGACTGACTCTGTACCCAGATTTTGTACTTCTTCCATATCCACCGCTTCATCCACAACAGTCTCAACTTTTGGGTCTTCAACATTCTCACTTCTCTCTCGCAGTCTCAGCCTCAATCACCGGAGCATCTATCACAACTTCTTTAGGTACCTCCATTTCAACAGTCTCAACCGTTGGAACATCATCGGTCCGCATTTCATATATTTTGCTCAAGAATGTCAAAAGTCGGAGCATTCACATCCACTACATCTTCTCCAACAACTACTTATTCATTGACAACTTTTTTTCACCTCCTTTTCAAAGAATCTCAATGGCCGGATTCTTTGCATGAGTTTGATCGGCTTTCGCCAACTCGGTCACTAGCAATAGTAATTTTGATGTTACATCAAGTACAACTATTTCTCGATGCTATTTCAACGACGTCTTTTTGTAAGCTCGATGTGTTCCCGGACTCAACCAGTATCTAACATTTCTTATTCCAACGGAGAATTTGAGGCAAGAGTGCTTTATCCCACACACCGCCATCTTCCTCCTCATCATCATCCTCTATCCACCACGCCGACATCCACACCAACTTCATTGCCATCACCGGCCTTAGCCAAATTTCTTCCAATTTGAGTTCACATCTCTCCACCACGCTTTCAATCGTAGTTTCACCATGAATTTGAACATTTGTAAGTGAATGAGAGTGAAATAGTGATAAGAGTGCAACAATGACTCTCATCACATTTCCAATGATTTGGGTAGGGGATGAAGGTTCCTTGCCCAACTGATGTCGTTTCTCGGCCATCTCTTTCAATTTCCTTATGACTTCTCGCACTCAAAGAAACCTCGCTTTTTGAGCTCTTCTTCATCAAGATCCGATAATTGATCAACTAATTTCCCAAAAATATAGTTGCACGACCCGGTTGTGATCTTTCCTTTTTCTAACTCTTTCTTCTTCTCCTCCCTCCTCCTCCTGTTGTATAGGATTACGGTCACGAAGTCATTATCAAGAGCTTGTGGGACGGAGGATTCATCTAGGAATCGAGGATCCACTCCGCCTTCTCTATCATTTTTGGGCACTCAAATTGATACCTACTCTTGCTCAACTTCCACCGCCTCCACTCGGATATCATTTTGCGTAACTTCAAGATATAGAGGGGACTATTCTTCATATGACTCTAAAGTGGCCGGCAAGGATACAAAGATTAATCAAGGGCAAGCCTTCTCATCTTTGAGGCCTAACCTCTCCAACGTACTCACCAACAACCTCTACAAACTCTTCTAAATATTAGTAGTAGATGTCTCCGCCCTCTACTCGGCAGCTAATACATGCAACACACAAGCATCCAATATGGATAAGCTATCCTCCACAACCTTCAATCTTATTTCCAGTGGATATGCCTTAGACTTGGTTGACTCCGAGTCTTCTCGCACACTTAACTCATCCGGCTTGTCATGCGATCGGCTCTGGCCGAGTCTTCTACTTACAGGGGCACCGGCCTTTGAGAAGCGATTATCTTCCTCTCCTACATGGGTAGTTGGTTCATTTTCGCTTGTTTCCCCATCGGAAGTGTCATTCCTATTAATATAGTTTAAGGGCAGCGACATGTTTCCTTAAAATAACCACTTGTTCACATGAAATGGTTTCCCTTCCGTAGAGGCAAACCCTTCTTCTCGAGAAGGTAACCAAGAACAAACCCATAGCCTAGAGTGTTCTAGAACTTACCCTCCACAACTTCGCAATTCAACACATTCTCGAGTCAACTAATCAAACACAAACTCAGTCCCGTTGAGTTCCATCTTCTCTAAGATAGTTGACATAACCACCACTTGGTCATTCTCACAAATGATTGTATGATCCAAATGTTATGTCCACACACTTGGACACAATGTCCATCGACCTTATGGTACTCCTCCTTCACCACAACTTTGGTTGCCGATGTATTGAAATTTGGAGCCTCTTCATCCACCGCAATGTTATTCCATGTCTTTTCCGGATAAAACTCATGGTCCTTCATTCACTTAGACCGAGTTGGGAAATTTTAATAGCTCACTTACATCTGCAGATATTATTGCTACTTACTTCCCATTCACGATGAATGGATCCTATTATTTTGTCTTCGCCGCATTTACATAGAACATTGCCACCTCCGCTGGACGCCCGCAACATTTGGATAGTGAGGAACTCAATCAGGTTTGTCTTCTCTAGGAATGTAACTAATCTTTTGTGCCCTGGTTTGGTCAATGATTGCTTGACCAAAACCTCCACATTGATTAGTACACCGGAGTACAATTTCTCGACCATCTTCGCAAAGTCGAGGGTAGGAGCAAAGAAAATTTCTTAGGTGCCATTACGGATATGATGGATTTGAGAGAAAGATCGAACAAGGGTTTTTGCAAAGAGAATTTGGGAATTTTTGAGTGAGTTTTGTAAGAGCCTGAGGAGAAAGAAAACCATTGAATGGCTTATATGGGAGGTGATACGACATGATCAAAATCGTAAAATTGGAATTCCATCAACATATGGGATTAACCCCGAGAAACCTCTTTAGTGTTGCATTAAATGCTCCACATCATTTATGTTGAATCATGATCCTCCTCATACTTTAGAAGTGCAACATTAATATCGGATAACTATGTTGCATTTAATGATGCTTGACATCATCTCATAAACATTTCCACTTCATTGATACGACATCATTTTTGTCCTTTAACCAATAAATATATATGTTGTTGACTCTTGGTTGTCCTTGGCCCTTATGATATCCAAATCAACTCGACATCATTCAAATTGCCTGGATGACTCAAATATGTTGAATGTCCAATTCGACTTATTTTACTCTCTTGAATGAGTAAAGTTCTTTTGAAGTAAAATTATTTCCACATTGGACTCTTCCGAACAACTCTTATGAACTAGTTAACTTAGCTCAATCAAACCATGTTTCTTCATATATTGATTCGCATTGGGGCTTTGTGAATATATTAGCTAACTACTTCTCGGTTGTCACATATTCCATCTTGATGTCCTTTTCAACATGGTTTCTAGTAAAATGATATATGACATCAATGTGTTTTGTTCTTGAGTGTAATCGGATTTTAAGTGATTGCAATCGTTTTGTGTTATCACATATAAATGGGATTTCGGTTTCATCAATGTCGTAATCCCTTAGTTGTTTTCTCATCCATAAAACTTGTGCACAACAACTTCTTGCAGCTATGTACTCATCGTCATTTGTAGATGTAGCTATTGAGTTTTGTTTCTTCTTTGAACCAAGAAACTAATCTATTTCAAAGCGGTGATATGTACCGGATGTACACTTCCTATCAATCGTATATCCTGGGCATCAATCTAAATAGCCCATAAGTTTGAAGCATCCTTCCTTAGGATACCACAATCCAACTTCTTAGCTTTTCTTCGGATGTCTCAAAACCTTCTTGCTATATTCACATGACTTTCTTAGGGTGCAAAATGAAACCGCACGTGCATACACCTCCGCAAATGTGATTTCAAATCATTTGGTTGTCAAATAGAGCAATGATCCAATAAGTTCTCTATACTTTGTTTGATCTGCTGATTTTCCTTTAGCATCATGATGAATATTTATGGAAGTTTTCATAGGTATATTTACGATAACTTCTCTTATATGCCAAACTTCTTCATTAAATCGCTTGTATACTTAGTCCGACCTATGAAGATTCCACCCATTCATTTGCTTCACTTGAAGTCCTAGGAAGACGGTTAATTCTCCCATCATTCTCATCTCAAACTTCCTTGCATGAGCTTTGAGAATTTGTCACACAAGTCCTTGTTTGTGGATTCAAATATGATATCATCCACATATATCTCGCACAAGCAAGATGCTCTCTCCATTTTGGATTCTCGAATAAGGTTTTATCAACATTTCCTTTTGTGAAGCCTTTGTCTATGAGAAATTGAGACAAATGTATCATACCAAGCCATTGGCAATACCCTTCATTTGGAGTTCTTAATCTTGTTCTTACTCCTTCTCTTACATTACCAATGATTAACTCATGTGGATGGTCTCTCCATCTCACATTAGGTTGAGTAAGTCTGTTGGATTATTTTGATTAGCAAAGGCGTTGTCTTGAATGGTTTATCCTTGATCTTCGATTTTAGCTTTAACCTTTCCAACTCTCTTTGAGATTCAACTAACTCATCCTTATCGGATCAAGTCTTCCAGGAGTTGTCTCAAGTATAAGTACTCTTCTAAATAGTTGATTGATTTATCTTCTCACTAACTCATCAATGTCTTTTGCACTAACATTGGGTTCATCAAACACAATATGTATTGACTCTTCTCGTGACCATAGTCTTTTTATTAAGAACTTTATAAGCCTTACTTTTAGATGAGTATCTAAGAAATATTCCTTTATCCTGTTTTTTCATCAAAAGTTTTCATTGTCCTTGACATTGTTATGAATAAAGCATTTACTTCCAAAGATATGGAAATATCCAAAATTTGGTTTTCTTCCCCGTCCAAATTTCATAGGGAGGTTTTGGACAGTTGCCTATTTATCATACATCTATTCTCGAGTATAGCGGTCGTGTTGATGACTTCAAAGACAAAATCTCTTCGGCAACCTTGAGTGTTTTGTTCCTTATTTTAGCTACTCTATTATGTTGTGTAGTTCTTGCAGATGGTAACTCATGAGCGATCCTATTTTGTACATAATATTGAGCTATAACCTCATTGGCAAACTTAGTTCCTCTATCGATCTTATATTGATGATGGATTGACTCTTCTCATTTTGAACTTTCTTCATCGGTGAGGAAGCATTTGCAATGTTTCCTTCTTTTTACACATAAGGATGGTTTATGTGTATCTTGAATGATCATCCACAACCACTAAGTTATATTTCTTTCCACTTATGCTAACAAGCTCAATTGGTCCAAATAAATCCATACCGAACAAATGCAAAATCCTAGTTGATGAAGGATTTATCTTTTCTTTGAATGGTGATTTGATTTGATTTGCTTTTCTCTCGCACAAGCATCACAAAAACTTTCCATTTTGTACACAAAATCTGATAATCCTTCAACCAAATGACTTCTTGTAATCTTATTGATTGTCTTGAAATTCAGATGACTCGGCTTGTTATGTTGCAACCAACTTGCTTCAACCGTGCTTTTGGCTAGAGGCAAGTGCTTGGGGTGGAAGTTGACCAATCTACCACATACATATTATTATTTCTCATTATGTTGATTGAAACTAATATTGAACAATACTCAAGAAATACATTGACGAAAATGATGGCACACTAAAAATGATATGAAACTACACGTATTTGGACTTCATTCCTGCACGAGTTAAAGAAGAACTTTCTTATTCGTTGCTTGCGGCTTCCTTGTCTAGTGATGGTTTCTTAAACATCATTTCGTGTTTGTCAAACAAAGTTTCCCCTCGAAACTATGAATCATTATCATTTTGGAAAACATGGTGTAACAATCGTGAAGGTATATCACATTTTGGTTGACTTAAAAATATAAATTACACTCGAACTAGGATTTAAGAGAGCCCAAGATGCCAAAACCAAAGTGTTGTTCTAGAGTTCACTTATCACCCATTTGCAAACATTCAACGTACTAGCCGGATAATCAACGAATAGAATATCCATCAGTTGTGTCCACTTTGTTTCTTTTCATTATAGTAAATAATATGCATATTAGATCATGGTTTCATTGGGAGTGGTTGAGTGGAGAAATCGGGTTCATTTTGAAATCAAATGAGAATGTAATGTAATTTGTTTGATACTAGGTTGTATCAATGTACTACTGAAAGATTCTCTCGCATTGACATTATAAATCAATGTAAGATCACCGATTCTCGGTATTGACAAGACATATCAATGTAAGGTCGGCAGATTTTCTCGCATTGATGTGTACATATCGATTTATGTGACCTTACCCATCAATAAAAAGTCGATAGATATATTATACTAACCGATGAAGTTGATTGATTATTTGTCTTGTAATATACATGAATACGAGTGGAATCAATATTCTAAAATTCAATAAGTTCAAATAATTAACCTAAGAATGTACAACAAGTCCCCGATTAATCTTAAAATATATGTCCCCGGTAACACCTAGGCACTACCCTCCGTCTAGTACTCTATCGGATCCGTCCCTGTCGTCATGTGTAAGATGTTGTGGAGGGTCATCATCCTCTTGATCATCTATGGTATGATGAGTAGATGAGTAGATCCCAATGAGTGTAGGTGGATATTGAATGTCCTCGATCCCATAATCGGACCCATGCGCGATGAAAATATCCCCGATCGGTGGTGTCCGACCTCTTTGATCAATGTCAAGCACTCTCTATACATGTATGGTGTGCATGTTCGAAATATCATGTTTAAAACCAAATTGCCTAACCACTCAATCTGCATAGTATATCTACACAATCACATAATTGGTAGGTGGATATTGAGATAACCAATGCATAATTATACAACGAGGTCCAAGATCCACAATATCGGGTCACTCAAATCATAGGGCTCCCATAAAAACCGCCAAAATACCCATCTATTAAAATGTGTGTGTGTATTAAATTATAGTAATGAATAATATAAAACGGATATTACCTAATCACATAATAGCCAATCAAAAATGTATTTAAATATCCATACAGATCATGCGGTGGTACGAATATAGATGTGATGATGTATCCACTGCCCCATACGGTGGTAGTCCCAACACTCTACCATCAACACCTATAAGTGTACCATGTTGAATCACACGACTTATATTCTCGGGCACTTAGTGTTCATCCGAGACCACACCTAAAACTATAAAAAGTATTGTTATTACCAACAATAACTATAAATGCATCACATAAACTGCATAACTATAAATATATACATATAGAAGACCCAATGGTCCACCCACCCCATTCTTATCCTTATGTGCAATACTATAACGCTCGCAGACAAAAATGCTAAAAATGTACTACCCTCGATCAAATACCTAATCGCTCGGATTCAGCTTATAAAAAGATGTGTACCTCAAGAAGAATGGAAAATCATTCTCACTCGAGTCCCATGCATCACCAAGATGGGGACACTTTGGGCCGACTCGCACAACATCTAAGATATTACAATCCGGTTTATATTGACCCTCCATCTTCAAGGATTACTAAAGAATGAAGACAAGTTCCAGGCATCTTGAGATTCCCCTAACAAATATTGTGGAAGTAGAATTATTTGATGTATGGGTATTGACTTCATGGGTATGTTTCTTTCATCGTTCGTGTACACTTATATCTTTCTTTGTTGTGGATTATGTATCTAAATCGGTCAAACCAATTCCAAGACAAACAAACGTGGCGAGGATAATATTTAAATGCTTGAAAAGAATATATTTACACGTTTTGGTACTCCAATGACACTTATTAGCAATGGGAGTTCTCACTTTTGCAACAAATCATTCAATAACCTCATGGATAAATATGGTGTCAAGCATAGAGTTACAATCACATATCATCCAGGTCAAGTGACCGAGCATAAGTTTCAATCGTGATATCAAGTAGATAGTTGAAAAGATGGTTAGCACTAATCGCAATGATTATCCATTGAAGCACGACGATGCCTTGTGGGCCTATCAAATAGCATACAAAATACTATTGGGAATGTCACCATATCGATTAGTATTTGGCAAGGCATGTCATCTTTTGATGGAGTTAGAACATAGAGCTTATTGGGCCATGATGAAGTTAAAATTTGTTATAACGGATATTGGGGAAAAACAAAAGCTACATATTAGAAAGTTGGAAGAATTTCGAGAAGGTGCTTATGATAATGCTCGGTTTATAAGGATCGAACTAAACAATGGCTTGACAAGAGAATCTTAAAAGGAGAATTTAAACCAGAACAAGTAGTATTGTTATACAATTCTCATCTCAAACGTTTTCTGAAAAGCTCAAGTCACATTGGACATGTCCATTTCTAATTAAAAAAGTACTATCTCCGAGAGCAGTTGAATTATTGGCACGAGATAGGAGCATATTCATAGTTAATGAACAAAGAGCCAAACACTATTATAAGCGGAACAAAAGAATGAGGTGGTGATGATCTCCTTGATCGAGCTATATAAAATCTAGGTGTCTAGATGAAGGCGTAAAACTTAGCGCTTATTGGGAGGTAACCCAATTTTTAATCGCCTTCTTTCGTTCATTTTTTTCTAACATTAATTTTTAATTTTGTTTGTTTTTTGTATTGGGTTTGTGTGTAGGAGGCATCATAACAAACAAATATATATATATATATATATATATATATAGGATTTGGATTCAATGGGTCCTCCCATTTGGGATGAGTCCATAAGACCCAATCCTAACCATAGATTAACATTTTTGGGTGGTCCATATTTTTGGGGTTTTATATTTATTTATTTTTTGTTTCAACAACTAAGAAGGGTAGGTGGTCACCAACAATATATAATCGCTTATTGAGATTTGATGAGATCCAATCACATTCAATTTTCTTCCCCTTTCACGGACACGTGCTTTCGATTTTGAGTAATATGTATTCCCTCATATTCATATTTTTTTCTCCAACAGATTCTTTTGTTAATCGATTATGTAACATAATCATATTGCATGTGTAGTATAACAATATTGCATGTGTAATTTAATCATATATGTGTTGAATATGTAATGTATATTTGTTGCTTATGTAGTGTAGGGTTGTTGCTTATTACTTGCTTATGTAGTTAATGTAATTGTGTTACATATGTAGTGTATATTCGTTGCTTATGTAGTATGGGTTTGTTGCTTATAACTTGCTTATGTAGTTAATGTATCCGTGGTGTATACGTAGTGTATATTCGTTGCTTATGTAGTATTGGCTTATTGCTTATGTAGTGTTTTGTTGCTTATGACTTGCTTATGTAGTTAATGTATCCGTGGTGCATACGTAGTGTATATTCGTTGTTTATATAGTATAGGTTTATTGCTTATGTAGTATGGGTTTGTTGTTTATGACTTGCTTATGTAGTTAATATATATGTGGTGCATACGTAGTGTATATTCGTTGGTTATGTAGTATAGGCTTGTTGCTTATGTAGTATGAGTTTGTTGCTTATGTAGTTAATGGTATATAAAAGCACCATGACACATCTATAAAAGCAACAAATTACATCTTCATAAGCAACCTTCGAATCGTAGTTGAGTTATAGCAACTATGGAGAATTGGTCTGCGCGTTTTTCACACGTAGTGCGTTGAAGAAGAAGGGGGGATGATTTCTCACGAGTAGTGCGTTGAAGAAGAAGGAGGAGGATTGTTCACGTTGAATTTGCTACGAGATTTGGAAGGATTGTGTTATCTCGTAATCACCAATCCCGTTAATATTGGGCTATGTTGGAGGATGACTAATTTACCGCTTTGTTTAATTAACAACTTGTAATCTGCAATTTAAACTCTTAAATCGCAACCCTTGAAAAACATAGATATGTGGCTAGGATTGGTCCCAATGGACTCACCCTATGAGGTGGTCTCATATAACCCTCTCCATATATATATATATATATATATATATATATAATGATGATGAAAAACCCACGTAACTGTGCCATGTGGAGCCACAAAGTCGTGTGCGGCGATGTAATCCAAGGGCACGAGCTAGGCGCATGAATGGACCATGCGTGAGCACATGGTCATGTGCGGCAGATTCGAGGATAAGCCGCCACACGACCAGATCGTGCACCAAAGCACGGCCTCTTTTAATCCTAAAACCCTCATTTCTCCAACTTTTCACCTCTTCACACACCCAAATTCGACACTATCTCTAAAAACACCAACCTTAACCCCTAAAATTCTTCAAATTTCTTCTTTCAAATCACACGGGTAGCCCGTAATTTGAAAATCTTCGCTCCAAAATGTGAATTACATAATACCCACCTTGAATCTCAAACTACAAGAAAGTCAATTTAGAATGACGGAAATTCCATTAGTATACATCCGAAATCCGTCATTAAAGACTTTTAAAGACGGAAAAGTTCCTCCATCGAATGGGAAGTTTCTTCGGAAGACCCCAGTGTGATTAACGTGTCCAGCTCGACGGAGGTTTGGAATAAATATCCTCAAGGGGAAGATGGAATGATGAGATCTTGGCTCCCACCCCAATCGGGGTGATCATTGGCGGAGAAGTAGACAAGACACGCTTATCCCCCTAAGACGAACCAAGAGAATCTTTAGAAGACAACTCAAATATGGAATCTAGGAATAGTGAGACTACGCGGCCAAGCATGCCGAGAGTAATGTTGTAGCGAGGATCCGAAAATAGGCGAAAATGTTAAGCCAAGCCCGAGGGCGACCGTTAAGCCCCAGGGAGTTGGGCGCGACAATCGGATTAAGTGGAGAGGAACCCACTAATTCTAGTGTGGATGGGCACGGGCGGCGCGGTAAGACCGAGGCCGCAGGGCCAAGTGGTGCGGGGCGTGGGAGTCCACAAGACCAAGTGGTGGGGTTGGTCACAAGGTGCAGCCTGTCGACCTGCAGTCGGGCTACGGATGAGGTCCAAGATGTTGACAAAGGCCTTCCAAGAATGTTAGAACCGATTGGACATAAATCGACCAAACTTCCAACTTAGATTGTTGACGCAGACGAAAGGCCACAACTTTCCTTCATTTGTTTGGTTTTGGCCGCCCTACCACGAAAAAGTGCCCGAACCGCGCCTTTGGGGTATATCGCCATGTATGCCAACAAGATAGTGTTTGGGCCGAGATTCCCTTACCAAGGCCGATCACGAATTGGTTTAGGAGGTGGGGGATCACCTTGTCCCAAGTGTACCCTATCACTTGGGGTAGGGTGATTGGGTTGCTTGTACTTTTTTCTCGGCAAGGCTACCCGCGACCCCATTTTGAGGAAATGAACGAGTTATTCGTCTTGAAGGCAACCCCAGCAAATCGAGGGGAGGCCGTCGGGGTGGTACTATATTCGACTCGGTCCGGGTACCCGGACAACCTGGTCATGAGCCTTCCACATTCGTTGAAGGAGTGGAAGGAAAATTGGTTTTGGGTCGGTGGTGATTGGATAACCCCTCATGGAAGGGATAACGAGTCATTCCTTGCTCCTCCTCTCCAATTCCGTTATGATTTCAATAAGTATTTTTCTCGCTCTTTAAATTTCTAGAAAATTCTAATCGTTAATTCTTTATTTATTGTGCAGGAATAATCCTTCCCAAGGTCGCCTCTCCGACAAGTTCCTAGAAAGGTTGGAGAACATAAAACTTCTTCCGGAGGTTGATATGAAGAATAAATTTTTGACTCGTGACGCCACACTATCTCGGGCTAGTTTACATGTTGATCTCCAGGGTGGATCAAACACCAGCGAGACCCGTTCCCGAGCACGCGTGATGGCCGAACAAGCTACCCTAGTTCAACCGCCACCGAGGGTCGATCTAACCGATCACCGATCCTGCTTCTCCGCCAGAGGAATGAGCAAGTAAGGTCACCGCCTCCAAGGATCGAGCGAGCAAGGTCATCGCCACCGAGATCCGAGACCTAAACAAGTCCAAGGTAATGTTTTCTTGAGTTGATATTCCTTTGTGCATTTTTCCTTGTTTTTTTCTTGTTTTTTTTATGGATTCGATATTTTTGCGAGCTCGAAAAGAAGATGGACATTTTTGCCTGCCTTTAACCGTATTAAGCGGATGGCCGAGAGAGGACCGGCTAGAGCACTAAGTAGGCCACCGAGTGATCCCGAAAAAGTGGGTTGAAATTCAATGGGCAAGAGAAAGGCAGGTGGATGAGCCGGAGGCCGAGCCCACCAGGATGAGGAGGGGTAGTGGAATAGAAATTTCTAATCCTGGTCGATCATGCGGGTGACTCCCATAACGATTTCCTCGAGGGGAACTACCACTAAGGCCCCTAGGAGAACATTCTTATACGATATGGGGCCGGAAGGGCATTTTGTTCCTCCCAATCCTACTTGGGAGGAACCCTGTGAGGGGATGATTGGGTGCGGCCATAATGGTTCATCGACCCGCCAAATGTTCGACCCTACGGATGAGCAGTGGCTGCACTTGCGAGGCCAGGAGGGTCTGCTATGGAGGTCCCAAGAGGGCATGGGACTACTAGGATCGAGCAATTCTACACCGAGACCGACGGGAAGAAAAGGCCCGATGATGCCATGGGTCTCTCGGGCGGATCATCGGGATGTTGCGGCACATGATCCGTTAGGGCGCGACGACCTGCGAGGCATCACGAAGACTTGCAAGATGCCCACAAAACTCTGCGTGATGTCCAAGAATCCCTAGAGCCGAAAGCCAAGGAGGCCAAAAAGAGATCACAATGCCAGGAGAACCGCAAAGAGTGCCATGGCTGCCGACCAGGCCAAAAAAAAAATTGAACCGGTCCTTCATCAAGAGATCACCGAGCCGAGAAAAGAGGTGGCCAGCCACTAGAAAGCGATGACGAGGCGGGAGGCGTAACTTCGAGGGAGATGGAGGAGGCCTTCAAGAAGGAGCTTGGAGGAGGCTCTTCAAGCGACTAGGGTAGAGGTTGTGAAGGCCTTCAAAAAATCTGGGACTTATGCCTTCATGCTCACTTGTGGGCACGCGACTAGCGTGGAGGCTTTCTAAATAGTCAAGAAGAAGGTAAGACTCGGCCGAGCCGGAAGAGGAGCTCGGGGCTTTGAATGAACAACTTGATGAGCTTAGGCCCCGCCTTCCCGATGCCATCTCCGAGAAGGGTGCTTTGCTTTAGCCAATGAGGATAATGTTGAAAAGGTAGCTTCCAATGGCCTCGCCTTAGATCCAGTGCTCTCGAGCGACGATCAGCCCCAAGACGACAACCAACCCCGACCCTTATGGAATTTTTTTTTTTATGTCTTTATGTAATTGGCCTCATGCCCACCCCATGTACATATGTTGTTTTGAATGGAATTTTACTTTTTGTCGCTTTATCCTATACTTTTTATTCTCAAATTGTTTCTAAGATCGTTTCTCGGTTTTTGACCACCATATAACAAAGTGTGAAAATTGAATGATGTATTCTAATTTAATCTGGAATGAATAGTTGACTCAATATGATTAAGTGTTGTGCTCAAAGCTAGGCCGAGTTTGTTGTAAAGAGCTCGATTCTAGGTTGAGTCTTAATATAGAAATTTGTTAAGAGATGTGCTCGGATCTAGGCCGAGACAAATAAGAAAGCTTAAGATTAGTAATTTGCTCGAACTTTCGAATGCTTTATTGATAATACTTCTTCAAATACGACACATTCCATGGATGATTAAATTTTTCTCCACTCGGATATTCGAGCTCATATGCCCCATTCAATAGAACTTTACTAACTCTATACGGACCTTACCAGGTAGGTTTTAGTGGACTAGGGTTGGCTCCATGACTTTTTTCAAAACCAAATCACCGACCGAATCTT